>JAGFPH010003917.1:101806-118921 GCA_018207615.1 Philaenus spumarius | reverse complement strand
AGGGACAGTTGTCATAGCAACCGATGCACCCCGTGTTGCCAGATTTCTTTTAAATTGCTTGTCAAAGTCATTGCAAACAGGTGAATTGCTTGATGAGTAACGTCGTTCAGCTGCGTGGTCGAATTATTTTGTATTTAGTTTAGTTCTTTTTTCACACTAACTTTTACTGGCTGCGATCATGGGCGCCCATACCCATGGGCAGAGGGGCGCCGCGGCCCTTCCAGCTCCCAGGAAAGGAAAATATGTACATTATTATTTATGATAAAATATTTTTCTTTTAAGAGATTAGCACTAAAATATGTTTTAAATGTAATGTGCCATTTTTATACTTATTTGATTCTTTTTCAACAATTAAAGCATGAGCTGCTGGGTCACTACTTGGTGCATCCTCAAGGCATGTTATAGCTTTGTGTTCATTGACGGTGTAAAGGTGCAGACTCAATGCTGTGTGGGTAAATATTTAACCTGAACAGCCAAATTAGCTCCCAAATGTTAACCCTTTTTGGAGGTTAAAAATTTTCCTGGACCCCTTTTGCCGAAGGAGGGGAGGGTACTCCTTAATCCCCATACCACGATCTAGCCCCAATAGAAAATACCATATGGGCGCCCTTTGCTGTGATGGTTGGATATTTCCCAACCAGTAAAATGTATGTATGTAAATAATCGGAGGAGAATAATAATAATTATTATTATTATAGTTAGTATACAGCCTGCGTTTGTAAATAACAAAGACGTCTATTTCAAGACGCAAACGTTATTGGAATGTCGAACCACCTCTTCTTAGAAGGGAAACAAGTTATACAATTGACAGAATCGCCTTCAAAGTATGTAGACGGGTTTGTTCTTACCATCCTGCCATCAATTACCGGTAACTCATTGAACGACTTTTTATCTACCGATTTCGTTTAGAAATTGCAATGATTCCGTTTACAGGCTCAAAAGTAATTGTGATTTGATGTTGAACACATCCTCTAGATGTTTGCCAGCTGTAGAATCAAATAATTACCGGTCTATTATATTGAAGGGGTATTTTTTGTACTATTGTGAACAATTAGCGGTGACAGTTCAACTAAATACTTACGACTTTGCTAAAAAGAAGGTAGTAAAATACCTTAACACGTTCACTGCAAATTTCGTATTTCCTATGCTAGGAGCTGACGTTTTATTTTTTATATTTGTAGTCTAAATGAGTAGAAATTACTTTATTTTTTATTTTAGAAGATTTTCACGTAATAATTACTAATATTTTTAAGCGGACGCACATGTGCGTCCTTAGTACATAGGCTCAAAGTTAGCGTACGAAGCACCCAATGCACTGTGCATTGAAAATACTCCCAACACGGGGGTTGGCGTGCGAATCACGAAATACATTGTGTATTGAAAATACCCCCAACGCGGGGGTTGGCGTGCGAAGCACGCAATGCACTGTGTATTGAAAATACTTCCAATAAGGGGGTTGGCGTGCGAATCACGCAATGCATTGTGTATTGAAAATACTCCCAATACGGGGGTTGGCGTGCAACGCACTGTGCGTAGGGCATTGAGGGCAATGTTGCCGCTAAATAATCGCGTTCGTCCGTAAGGTCGTTTAAACCACCATAGGATCGTTATTGGCAACCACGCTCTGCTACCACCGTAGACTCATAAATGGGGGAATCGTGCTTGTCTTTACCTCGTGTGGTTAGTATTAGCATTGTATTTGGATAACCTAATAGAACTCCGATCCAATGCAATATTTTGTTCCACTGGAAATTCGACGATAGTGGCGTTATCTATTGGAGAAACGACGGAAGTTGTGTGAAACACCAATGCTACCAATGATTTCTCCCTAGCGCTACCTCGCGGCGCGATCATGTTCCATTTTCGCGACAACCTTTTTTTCGGCACACGGCCCCCCATATGGATGCAAGATCTATTTATTATTCATGATCTATTAGTACGGGACCAGCAGAGAGTTGTTTTAATAAACTATGTGAAATCCACTACTCGTTTGCAGCTTTCTTTAAAGAACCTTCTCATCACCCTGACAACGCCCGTAGGCTCGCACGAGATTCGAAGGCATACCAGACAAGGGAAAACGCCATCGTTGGAAGAGCCGCACTCAGGTGAGGCGGACTGGCAGCGAGGGGAACATATAAAAAGAACAATAATATACTAAATTTGATGTTAGAATAAAATGTAATGACTGTAATTATTGCCATTTGAGGGAAATTTAACTTTTAGTTTTTGGTTGGCGTAGAGCTTGATGATCATAAACTAACGTGTAGGCCTACATTAGGGCTTTTTATGTACGCTAGAGGGCTCCACCACCTGCTCGCTTCGCTCGCCAATCCCCACGGTGACTCGCGTCGAAATAAATGCAAAGCGGTTATTTTATATAAATATACCCTACTATTAAATTCTAATATGTCTTATTTATTTTTAATTACGATTAACATAGCGGTTTCTTATTTTTAAATTCCCTATATAACAATAAAATTTTTATGTAAGTTGTTACTATATATTTTCCTCCCTTAGCAGCACGCGACAAAATGTCAATCTATGAAAATTTTTTTATGTATGTTGTAAGAAATAAATGTACTCATTTTCAGCTGACTAATCTTAAAGAAAATATAGCAATTAATTTTTAATTGCTTTAGGAGCTGTTATCACCCTTAAGCCTTTGTTTGTAAGATCAGGCTGCGATAACCACGCCGTGATAACTACGCCGTGATGTTCAAGAGCGGCAAGTCGGTGAAGCCGGCGTTACTTACATCACGCCGTGATTCAACGCGATACTGGTTTGTAAAAAGCTCGTATTTGACGGCGCGAATCTATTTCTTGCTCTGTGGAAGCAACTAGACCTCAGATATAGTTGCGAGTGTCAGAATTATGGATGTTGCTACAACTGGCAGGAAAGCAACTCAGTTAGCTTATAGTGTAAGAGACAAGTTTAAAGACTTCTTTTGCAGTGAAAATTGTTCAGTGGATTGGCAGCTCAATTCCATTAGAAAAAGTGTTTAAACGCACATAGGCCTACACTCATAGTAAAACTTAGTTCTGTTTATAGCTTGGAACTTGCCTCTGAAAAATATGTAATTTTTAGGCTAAGGTGTATGGTTTGTATTCATCTACAGACATTGTAGAGCATGGCGGTACAGTGAAAATGTATTTGGGATCCTATCCCAGTACTTTACAGTATTTTTTACACAAATTGCTATCACTCCTGAAACTGTTGACAACCTGATTCTAGCTGCGGATGTTTTCCACAATTTATTTAGAGTGGCAAAAATTCGTTGCTCCAACCAAGACGAAGGTAAACTTCCTCTACCTACAGAAAATTTGATACCTATAAGAGAGCTAACAACAGGAAGAAAAGGAACACGTTTGGCTTACTACGTACGAGAAAAGTTTAAAGACTTCTTTTGCAGTGAAAAGATTTCTGTGAATTGGCAGCTGAATGCCATTCAGAAAAGTGACTAAATCGTCAAGTACTTGATCAAACAATTTGTCTTTTTCGAAAGTGATCAGACAAACATTTTTATCAAACCTTTAACAATAATTATTTTGTTAATTGAACCCTTTGTATTGCAAGCGTAAGTTCTTATCATTAAATTAATTTTGCATCACTGTATATTTTTTGTTTGAGTCTATTACATTTATCATTAAACTAATGTGCTTTTCAAAGATACCAACATCGAGTAGTAATTGAATGTCTTTTTCTTTTACAACAATTAATTGAGAAATAGCTAAATATTTCACAGCAATTACAAAAACAAGTTACTTAAAGAAATTTAAAGCAGTATATTGCGCAGTGAAACCACGCCGGAATAGACTGAGACCTATCCAGAGCGTACCACGCTGAGATATCACGCCGGACCTTCGAAAAGCTGACGCGACGTCGGCAGCCGGACGTGGTCTAAGAAACCACGCCAATGCTCTTGCATTCACTCTGTTCTAGCGTTGACGTGGTCATCTCGTTCAACAATCGCGCCGGACGCTCGACGTGGTCTTAGAAACCGGGGCTTTAGCAGCACGCGACAAAATGCAAACCTGGTTTAATTTTTCTATGTATCTTGTAAGAAATAAATGTACAAAATTTCAGCTCTCTAGCTTTAAGGAAAGTAACAATTAATATTTACTGTTTTAGGGGTTGTTTCAATTAATCTAAATGTAATTCTAGAACATGTTACTCAGGGATTGTTCAGTGGAACTATCTGTGTTGGTGCTCCCTAAACCCACAAATATGTTTAGTGGAATTACTTCCTTTGGTGCTCCCTGAACCCAAAAAAGTGTTTTTTTTTTGTGATGTCTGTCCGTGTGTCTGTTAGGATGTGTACAGAGCTGGAGACCATACCAACGGTCCGATTTTGATGAAATTTGGTTTGTAGGTGTAGTTCTAGCACATCTCCAGGCGTTTTTCATTTTATAAATTTTTTTATTTTGAAGGGGTTGTACCCCCCAAAAATGGGCAAAAAACGAGAAAAATCTAAATTTCTCAAAAACGGTTCTAACGATTATGATAAAAATTGGCTTATTTGTAGCCCTTAATGTATGCTACCATATGCAAAAAACTGCATCTTTCTAAAAGTTCTCGTTTAGGTAATAATAATAATAACTGATTTTTGGAGGTTTTTGGCCAGAAAGGAGGTTGTTTTTCAAAAATTTTAAAAACCTTTTTTCGTGCATCTGTACAGGCCTAATTGACATGTTTGGTGCAAATTTGTTCGAAATCAATCGAATAGTTTTAATAATAATAATATTTATTAGTTACTCTCCTACTTTAATGTGTCCCCCTGCTACTTTAATACAATTATGAGCCACAGTGGATCTGTTTAATAATTTAAATATGTTTGTGAGAAATTATGTGCCAGTACCTTGTACCGTTTATTGTTATAGTAAAACGATTTTTTTCAATCGGTTCAGTGGTTTCAGAGATTACCCCTTACATACAAACAAACAAATTTTATCTCTTTATAATATTATTAGTATAGATTAATTTTGTATTGCTTGTATTAATCATGATTTTGAAGTCTCTGGCCTACGTGCTTGTAGCAACGTCTGCGGTATATTCTGATCTTATGACCTTGGGCTGTTGTCTTGTTCAGAGCGAGGATATCGTATAAAATTCCGCGAACACTCTGATTAAACGGTTTGCTTTTTCTTTAAAATATATCGAGTTTTGTTTTCAGATTCTGAGAAATAAGAAAGCTTTTCACCTTGTGCGGTGTAATTGCATATCATAATTTATAATTTACCGTCTTGTTTATTGCACCATAAATAATATAAGCTGAATGAATATGACATGAGGTTGCAATTACATTTTGCAATATTGTATTACATTGATTTATAAATTAAATACATAGTCAGTAAAATTACAGCTTTTATTTTGTATTATTAACTACTTTCCTGTACCACACGCTCGGAATAAATTGTCGACATTGTTCTAGCGTAATCTATCCAAATTAAAGGCACTGTCGGAACTCCGATATACTAGATCTATTCTCCATGAGAATACTATTGTTAAACTTAACACATTTCATTTTGTATTTTTTGTAGCAGTCTTGAATGCGATTTTTGGCGTTCATTCGTTCGCTATTATGGATAAAAACAGTACTGGGATTGGCGTGCGAAGACCGTACTGAGACTATTTTCAATACATAATGCATTGCGTGCTTCGCACTCCAACCCTCGTATTGGAGGTATTTTCAATACACAGTACATTGCGTGCTTCGCACGCCAACCCCCGTATTGGGAGTATTTTCAATACACACTGCATTGCGTGCTTCGCACGCCAACCCTCGTACTGGGAGCTAGGGGGGGCCGCGGTCCCCTTCTGCTCATAGGTATGGGCGCCCATGTATACTGTCAAACTAATTAAAATTTTTGGGGTTTTATCTAATCAAAAACACAGGAGATTATTCTGCACATTTTGTTTTTTTACACAACCTTATAGCCCGTCTGGTTCCCCAAAAATCAATCAATACGTAAATTACCGTAAAAGTACCCTAAATAGCTAGACTATCCGCTGCGAGCGAAGCGAAGCAATACATAATTCGAGGACGCAAGAACGAGCCGAACGAAGGAGTTGGTTGAAACCCTAAAGCATATAAAATTAATTTTGGAAATGCGTTCAACTCGTCATAGTAGGCCTATAGTAAAAGTACACCAAAAAATACCTAAAATGGGTAAAAAAAAACAATGGTCTGATTGTTGGAAGTTGTTCATTACCTTTTGCTCTAAATGTGGTAAAAATTCTCCACCGAAATAGCGTCGGGTTTTGGGGGATGGGAGGAGGAAAGGTTTAAAATCGATGTTTTCTAGGGTTTTTTTTGCAAACATCTTGTAAACCCTTCACTTTAGAGCTTAGTCTGTTCTATAACTTTTTAAAGCACGTTAAATTATCTACGAAAATGGTTTCGTAATTTATTTTGCTATAAAACTTTACACCCCTCTAACTTTTTTTTTTAAAACGGTTAGTCGTTCCAAAAAAAAAACACCAAGAACAAACAAACATTGGGTGTGCTTAAAACCACAAGTTGGAACTTCTATGACCGATTTATATTTTTAACAGTATTAATATTAGAGGAGAATAACAAGGGTCAACAAATTACACAAATCAATATATTGTCAAAAAGTATTATATCATATTTTGAAATTGCATCATTAGTTATTCAAATAACAAAGTATTCTTAACTCCTAAAAATTGTAAGTAATTTAAGTATATTTTCATTTATCAGTAAATCCGCAGAACATTATATTTAATATATTTTCTCACTTTATACATTACACATTTTTATTCCATTTTAAGCGAGTATACAATTATATCTAATTATAAATAATCAATATTCCACTTGTTTAGTTCAAAATAGAGTAGTCTTTAGCTTTGACTAAAAAAATGTAATGTGGTTTTAAATTTCCTATAGTTTACAAGAAATTGTAGAAATTTTCAAAACTCTTAATTATTTTAAATTGTTAATCATCTTGAAAAGGTTAATTTTTCAAAAAATAATATTATTTCCTTTCTGTCTATCAGATTTAAAAATGCGCAATTAAAGGTTATAAATTTTCCATTTAAAAACAGTTATAGAAAAGTTATGGAAAAATCCTCAAATGTTAATAAATATAATTGTAACTGTCAAAGTACGGGTCTTTTCTGTTATATCCCCGCATTTACAAACTATTTTCTATAAAATGAGGATTAATCGGGATAGAACTACAAATGTGAAATATAATATTTACTCACCATTTAAACGTATAATTGTTGTGAAAAAAATAATAAACAATTTTTAAACATGCGCAACTTTACTATTCGACTCTAGGCTAACCTATGGCAACAGAAATGTAAAAATAATAATAAAAAATACCTAAAAGGTTCTAACCTAACCTATTTAATCACAGTATGTTTACCTTCATTGAACATTTAACAGTAAAATGTAAAACAACGTCGTTGTCTGCAAAAATATTAGGCTAGAGTCGAATAGTAAAGTTACGCGTTTGCGATAACCCTTATCTAATATCAACAAAAACTGGAAACTTCCTTCTTTATATGTTATGGAGTAGTTATAAATAGTTATTTGGGCATTCCCGATTAATCCTCATTCTATAGAAAATAGTTTGAGAATAGAAAATAGTTTTATAAAATAGTTTGTAAATGCGGGGATATTACTTACCGACTTTCTGTAACGAATCCAACAAAGAAAATTCAACACTCTTACCTACGTCATGAGTCACTTTCTATGTACATAGTAATATACGTAAAAAGAAGTGACGAAATATTTATAACAGAAATTTTAGTACTATTAAAAAATAAGACAATGATTTTAAGTTATATTTTGGAATTATTCAAATTAAGTGTTAATTTATTCAAATTATACTAAAAGTATTCAAACGGCCAAATAAAAACCGTTAAAACCCTCACCTATATACAATATACTCCTTCTCCACGCTCTGACTTGTGTCTACGCAAAAAGTTGCGTGACGCGAGATTTCAGAAACATAGTCAAGCCAAAGTGACCAACGGGCCAATAGACGTTATCACTTCAAAAAATCTTAAAATAACTTGTAAAATCCAAAATCATCATAAAATATAAGGTGTTCCATAAGAAATTCGAAAGTTGACCGCCATATTGGAAAAAGGTGGACATTTACAAATATTTTAACTACATATTTTTTTAATTTCTCTAAAAACAAGGAAAGGTCCCATTTGAAGTTTGCTATCAGATTTATACTTTTCAAGATACCATTTTTGGCTATACTATACTACAGCTATAAATAAATTTATAGTTGAAATTTATAGACGACTGGATTTAGTTTAAAAATTTGCTGGTTATTTATCACGGTTTGTGTATTCCTAAATCAAGAAAATAATTTTAAATCACTACTCTGTACTTTCATCGTGGGACTACTGATATTTACGTGAACGACGTTAGAATAAAATATAAATACAGTGCACAATGAATGATTACAGCGTCCAAACAGCCCATCACGACAAACAAACAACGCGCGGTATAATTATATATATTCTACGGACAGACGGTAGGGTAAGGCACAAGATCGTTAATGTCAACCCATTGATGCACGAGCACCGAGCCATCCCGTAACAAACAACAATCGACGGTAAAATCATTACTATAATTTATTTAAAGGACACGTACTAAATGATATAGCGCGTAACCTCTCGTTGCAATTCAGCCGGTGAGGTATTTCCAACGACGTAGCATGCAAAGTGTAGCCTAGGCCTACGTAGTGCGAATAAAGTACTGGCATCGCCAAATAACGTTACGTTTGTTGCAGATTGCAATAGATTAGATTAGGGCGAACTTATTTATTTCATTCAAAATTACAAATTGCCGAACAACACATTTTATTTAAATAAACATCACAAAATCCACAACAAATAATTACCAGAAAACATACACAGAAACTGATAACAATAGTTATTTTTGTATCACGGGTGCAAAGTTAAGTTTGTCCAACGAGATAAACAGTTGGCAGAGTTTATCGAGTGTGACAAATTAAACCTTGCACCCGTGATACACACAACGTTTTTCCTACACCTACATTTTAAATTAGTGTTTTAGTTATTAAAAAGATCTGTTTTACAGAGGTTAGTTTCGTTACGATAAAAATTTTCAAATCGTAGACTACATCGGCTGTTTACTTTGAGTACATTGCGCAAAGTAAACAGCTGTAGTGAGCAAAATAAACAGCTGGAATGCGCAAAGTAAACAGCTGGAGTGCTAAAAGTATTACTTTACCGCACGCCAGCTGTTTAGCCGTACGGTAAAGTAAAACAAAGAGATATAATTACTTGACAATTAACACATGTAGTTTAGAGGGCTCACCACTTATGCGAATGCACATTATTAAACAGATGTAGCAAAAACATATATTTTAATAATACATTATTTTTTCTAGTATCATGGGCCCCCCTCTAGCTCACAGGGAAAGGAAAATATGTATATTATTAATTATAGTCAGGTATTTTTCTTTAAAAAGATTAGCACTAAAATATGTTTTAAATGTTATGTGCCGTTTGATTTTACGTATACTTATTTGATTTTTTACAAGAGTTCAAGCATGAGCTGCTGGGTCACTACTTGGTGCGGCCTCTAGGAGTGTTATAGGTCTTTGTGTATTCACTGACGGTGTAAAGGTACGGACTCAATACTGTGTGGGTTAATATTTCACCTGAACAGCGAAATTGGCTTCCCAAATTTTAAAAGTTTTCTTGGGGAGGTCAAAAATATCCCTGGACTCCTTTTGCCGAAGGAGGGGAGGGCACTCCTTAACACGTTCACTGATACGCAAATTTCGAAATTTCCTAGGAGCTGACCTTTTATTTTTTATATTTATAGTCTAAATGAGTAGAAATTGCTTTTTTGAACCTTTCTACGTAATAACTACTAATATTTTAAAGCGGTCCATAGCATATAGGCTTAAAATTGGCGTGCGATGCACGCAATGCATCGTGTATTGAAAATACTCCCAATACGGGGCTTGGCACGGGGAAAATATACTGTGCGTAGGCCGCTTCTCATAGTACCAACCCATTTACCAACTACCAACCCTTCCCATCCTGTCCAACTGTCATTTTTTGTATGTCATCTCATTGTAATTCAAGTAAAGCTAAGTCAAATACTTTTACAAAATAATAATTTACAAGTATACAGTTCAATTCTTTGATTTATCCTCTACACTTTCTTATAAATAATATGTCATTTTTGGGCAAAGGATATCTTCGTAAATTACTATCCAAAACAGGCCTAGTTTTGTTAGCAGTCTTGTAGTAGGAACACAAAAACTGGTGTTTTCAAAATAAGAAATTTGAAATTGATAAATATTTTTATACAGTTCTATTTAGAACTAAATTACGAAATTTTTTACATTTATGAAAAAAATTACAAAAAATGTTTACTACTTTTTATGTAGGACTAAAGTTGAACGTTTCCTTTCGTTACTGAACGTGCTTGTTCCTTGAGTTAATAACTTTGTTAATTTTACTTCAATCATTTTTTTTTTTACTGGCATATATGAATTCTATGAACCTTTATCTACAAAAAAGCTATGGAAGACTTTTGAATTGGTTTAGAATAAACGTATAAAAACATGATTGAAATACAAAAACTTGGACGATTTTGAACAAATTTGAAGTTTACGGCCATTTTGTGAGCTTACCGTTAGACATACGGAAAAAACTAAGAATACAATTTGGTTGAAAATCTAACTTTCTACCCGCAAAATTTTATTAGTTATTAAATTCGACTTACGGTTAAGTCACAAACTGACTTTGGAAATAAGTTGCACTGAGAAAAACGGTCCGGCCGCCATTTTTGTTTTATTTAAGGGGTTAAAAATTAAAAATGGAAAAACCGTATATATACATGGCTCGGCCTAGGAATAAGGAACATTCATGCAAAAAATCATCAAAATCGGTTTAGGCGTTTGGCCGTAATCGTGAGACAGACACATAGAAGAAATGCCGAACGATCGAGTTAAAAGGGAGACCTCGCTTCGCTCGGTCAATTAGACAATTCACTGAAGTTTTTAGACAGACCTCATATAACATTTTCATAATTTCTTATAAAACACCGAATACGGATCGCCACAATTACACATCAGATTGCAATCTAAAATACTAGTAGTTCTGTGAACAGTAGACCTCGCTCGTTGAAATAACAAATGTGGTTTTGAGCTTAGGTTAAAAATAGTGTGCCAGTAAGGAAGTAAGCAAAAGGTTTAGCTAGTGAAACATTATTTACAATTCCCGCGATTTCTAGTTCTCGTTTTTAATTCTTTTCTTGGGCTTTAACTGCTAATGATTTTCTTTTAGAGGCATTGTGTTTTATTTAGGTTAATAATGCGTAAGATAGCTAAAAATATTGCGTTATAGAGGGACAACATACAATTAAATATTTACATACTTAAATAACTCAAACTTAACAATGTATCATAAGTTAACTTAAGTTCCATATCATATAGTAATATTAGAAATAATGAAAACAAAAGATGTTAAAACGTCGTGATAGTGATCTCAACTCATGTACCAACACTTCCCACGGTGTCCTACGGTCATTTATTGTATGTCCTTTATCGCCGCGAGGTTTCATTTGTTTCATCTCATTTTGTATGTAATTCAAGTAAAGCTAAGTCAAATACTTTTATGAAATTTACAATGATAATTTACAGGTATACAGTTCAATTCTTTGATTTATCCTCTACATTTTCTTATAATAATATGTCATTTTTGGGCAAATGATATATGTATTCCTAAATTACTATTCAAAACAGGCCTAGTTTTGTTAGCAGTCTTGTAGTAGGAACATAAAAACTGGTGGTTTCAAAATAAGAAATTAGAAATTGATAAATATTTTTATACAATTCTATTTAGAACTAAATTACGAAACTTTTTTACATTTATGAAAAAAATTACAATAATGTTTACTACTTTTTATGTAGGCCTAAAGTTAAACGTTTTCCTTTCGTTACTGAACGTGATTGTTTCTTGAGCTAATAACTTTCTTAATTTTACTTCAATAGTTTTTTTACTGGCATGTATGAATTCTTTAAACATTTATCTACAAAAAAGCTATGGAACACTTTTGAATTGGTTTAGAATAAACGTATAAAAACATGGTTGAAATACAAAAACTTGGACGATTTTTAACAAATTCTAAGTTTACGGCCATTTTGTGAGCTTACCGTTAGAGATACGGAAAAAAATCAAGAACACAATTTTGTTTAAAATTTAATTTTCTTTTAGCAAAATGTTATTAGTTTTTAAATTTGACTTACGGTTAAGCCACAAACTGGCTTTGGAAAAAAGCTTACACTGAGAGAAACGGTCCGGCCGCCATTTTTGTTTAATTTAAGGAGTTAAAAATGAAAAATGGAAAAACCGTATATATACATGGCTCGGCCTAGGAATAAGGAACATTCATGCAAAAAATCATCAAAATCGGTCAAGGCGTTTGGCCGTAATCGTGAGACAGACACACAGACGAAATGCCGAACGGTCGAGTTAAAACGGAGACCTCGCTTCGCTCGGTCAATTAGACAATTCACTGAACTTTTTAGACAGACCTCGTACAACATTTTCATAATTTCATAACACCGAATACAGATCTCCACACTTTTACATCAGATTGCAATCTAAAATAAAATATTTCGAAATTAAAAGTTCGATTATTTTGCGATTCCCCTTAAAGCAAAGCATTCTAATCGAATTAATGAATCGTTCCAATTAAATAAATTCATTAATTTTAACGCCCACAAAAAACACACGACCACGGCGAGCTTAACTGTAGCCGAGCAATTAATCGATCGAATCGATTTGGAAATCCAGGAAGTTGTCTATGGTGTGACCAAATCCCACTCTTACAGTCCGAAGGACGCTTCGAGACGGTAGAATAACTACGAAACCAGTTTAAATACAGCTAAATCAGAAGTCTAAGTTTCGCCGATTAAAACATAATTTGCATAGTTAAAGTTCAACGTGCTACGGCTACATAATTGGTACGTACATAATTGGCTTAGCTTTACTAGTGCGGTTTTGAAATTACTGCCGATTTTTATAACAATTTTTGGAACGAAGTTCCTTAGCGCGGGTTGCGGTAGGGGTTAACAAATAGAAAATGTAACGCGTAACGAAAACTCATTATCAAATTGGTTGCTATGGCAATGACAAATATAAAGTACGAGTAACGAAAATGCGTTATCAAATTTGTTGCTACGGCAATGAATGTAAATACATTCAAGTAACATGTATTTTCAACAATTTAAATTAAGAGACGATCGGTACCGTCCGGCGTAGTTCAGATATTATCGTCAAGCGCTGAAATACAATCAATAAACATCAAATGTTGGTTCATCAGTCTAGGCCTAACCTAAAACTTTTGTGTTTATATTTAATTTATTTTATCTGCATTAACGGCAACAAACATGCAATAATTTCAGGTTAGGCCTAGAAAGTAATTCTAAGTCCAAGCCTAACCTAAAATTATTGTATGTATGTTGCAGTTAAGACAGGTAAAATAAATTATTCGTACTCACAATAATTTTAGGTTAGGCCTAGACTGACGAACCAACATTTTATGTTTATTGAATGTATTTACAATGGATGGTCGTTTAACTGTGTTTACCATCTTAGCTTTGATGTTATAATTAACTGTTTGCTCCAATATGTCCATTAAGCGTCTGCTGTAGTGGCGGCCAACTTGGATTTTTATCCCATAATAGCAATGTTAAATTTCAAACCATTTATTTCGTTTATTTTTCATCATAAAATTGTTTGCAAGGTCTCATTTTAAGCACAGTCACAATAGGCATCCGTTTTGCAATTTACATTTTTTTTAAATGCTTTTGATTTGTTATGTAATTGACATTTTGTAAGTACAAAGTTTGAATTTTTTTCCTAACACAATAAAAAATTAATAATGAAAAATATTTTGCAAGCCAGATCCGAAATTTTATAAAGAATATTCAGTGTTTTTTTTTCAACACCCAATTAAAAAAAAAGACTTATAAAATGGTTTGAAATGTGGCAATGTCAAAGCGTTCAGTTGCATGAAATTGCACTGTTTAGATAAGGATACAGTGAGAAGCGGTTGCGTTCTCGTTTACTGGAGCAAACCCTTAACATCTGATTTCAAACTTTGAAGCAATTATTTGTATTTCTAACTTTAATGTTAAATTTTTATTAAGTGTAGAATTGACCCTTATTCTACACCTTTATTATAACTGCTGTTACAAAATATACGAAAAATTTGATTCGAACATTTAACATTATTTACCATCTCAGCTTTGGGGTTATTATTAATCCTACACCTTTATCATAAAGAAAACAACATGATTATGTGTACAGAAGGTTCCAACGGGGTTGGCGTGCGGAGCACGCAGGGGTTTCCCCCAGTATAATGTAAAATTCAAAAAGTCACAATTCTCCACATAATACTAGTTAAATTACCCGATTTTGTGTTAATTCAAGCTTACGTCCGAAAACCGCGATAAAAGATGATACGGTACCTTTAAAAAATGAAGGCAAAACATAGTCTTGTTACAATATCGTCTATCTAAGCCCCGGATGACGACCATTAGGTATTGTATTTACAACAACCATGAACGCAGGATGTGAAATAAAAATCCTCGATTTACGACCACCTGTTCGGGATTTGAATTCACGATCAAGCTATTTGAAGTGAGAAGGCAAAAAAGTGGGCCACAGGTGGACCCCATTGTTCCGTGCAGGTGTTCGTGACCGAGGGCGGGGCTCTGGCGCTTTAACAGATTCGTTTAAGGTTATACAGAAAACAAAAATTTTAATCTATGGCGATCGATTTACCAAACATAAAATACCATGTTACTAGACCGACTGCCCGGTTGCAAAATTCGCGAAGCAGCCCAAAATCCTAAGCCTCAAGGACGATATGCTGCGAGCGGAACGAAGCAGCGCAAGAGCCAGAGTTGGAACAAATTGTACTTAAATATTTCGTGCGCGCAGGCAGCTATTCAACATCTTCGTGGGACCAATTTCACAATTAGTCGGTTGAAATCCTAAAACATATAAACTCAAGTTTACAAATTCGTTCGACTCGAGTCGACGGTTCAGATGCGTGGTCGATATATAATTTAGTTGTAGCTCGGATGCAACTGAGGATGGCGATTTTGCCGTTGAAACGCGTTTGTTGGTTGTATTTCTGTGAGGATCGAGTAAAAATAATTCGACCACGCAGCTGAACCGCTGACGTCAGTTGAGCAAATTTCCAAAATTAAGTTTACAGGCCTGTGTTTTAGGGTTTCAACCAACAATTTGGGAAATAGGTCTATTCACGACGGTGCTGAATAGCTGCAAAATGCTCCGCATATTGAGAGTACCTTCAATACACAAAGCATTGCGTGCTTCGCACGCCAACCCCCGTATTGGGAGTATATTCAATACACAGTGCATTGCGTGATTCGCACGCCAACCCCCGTATTGGGAGTATCATCAATACACACTGCATTGCGTGCTTCGCACGCCAACCCCACAGTAGAATCCACCACATTAGACCGGGATTTGAAGGGGGTCGAGTATGCATGGAAAGCCTGACGCAATTTTATTTCAGATTATTGTTATATTCACTATAGTGATCATGAAAAGCCATGTTGTCGCCCCCCAGCGTGGTCGACATCGCCGGGGGAGGGGGGAATATGGTGGGGGCGCCGTTTATTAAAACGCTTACAACTTGAGAACCGTTCAAGATAGAACATTGAAAAAAGCGATAATATACTCGATAAAATATGAGCTTTAAAAAAGGTTACGTTTATAGTCGTATAGTTGTTGGTTTATGAGTAAAAAGCATTTTTATTGGTAAATGAACAAACATGGTGATTCAAATAAGCAAAACCAATAGTTTTGTACTAAGAAAATCACTAAATAGGTCAAATATAGACATTTAAGTTATTAAAAGTGCTTCAATAAATTTAAGAAAGCATGATGAACAGTGCTACTGTAGAGATGTTTTATACGTAGTGCTATATATATATATAATATATACAAGTGCTACGAGCGCGCCACCACGCGACGAAAAACCCCACATTTTTTACCTTGTTCTAGTTTTTTTTCTAATTTTTAGTATAAAGGACCGGTTTGACAAAAAAATCATTCAATCCTTTTTTAAGGAACAGTAAATTTACTACAATTTAAAATGAAAATCATCTTCCTCAGGATAATACTTTTTTTTTTCACCGTAAAACAAGGGTTTTTCAGCAAAACTAAAAAGGACTAATTTTAAAGTAGAGAAATATAACTTTAATATGTCATCAAATTGGGATTTCTACCATGAATAGCTTGTGAGATACAGCTGTTTGAATTTTGGGTACACTTCAAAGAAATAAATAATATGGAATGTAAAAAAAAAAGTTATTGAAACACAATTCAAACAATACCTGATATAAAACTAATTACCTGTATTTATTGGTTCATCATAAAGTACGCCAAATGAGCTATTACCTGAAACAGAAATAACAACATTGACTAGAGTTGTTAAACAAACTAGCAAATCAGTTTTTGGAGGGATTCTTTGTCACTATTTAATGTTTTCCGCAAGGCCGTACCAGTACCCTAAATTAAAAATTAATACTAGGTTTAAAAAGTGCAAATTAAATTATAAAATTGACAACACAACGGAGGATCTAGCAACATATTTTACATCATTGTGCATTGCATGCATACTGATATTTAGATTTGCTTGATTAAACTACAACGTACAATACCCATGGATGCAGTAGGTTACAGCCTTACTCTCTTGTGGGTTTGATCTGATCTATTAAATAAGAAAACTATGAAGGTTCAACAAAAATACTTTACTCTAACAAAACACGCAATGCATTGAGTATTAAAAGTACTCCCAATAAGGGGGTTGGCGTGCGAAGCACGCAATGCACTCTGTATGAAAGTTACTTCCAATACGGGAGTTGGCGTGCAAAGCACGCAATGCATTGTGTACTGAAAATACTCCCAACACGAGGGTTGGCGTACGAAGCACGCAATGCTATGTGTATTGAAAATCCTTCTCATACGGGGGTTGGCGTGCGAAGCACGCAATGCATTGTGTATTGAAAATACTCCCAATACGGGGGTTGGCGTGCGAAGCA
>JAGFPH010003917.1:90430-101796 GCA_018207615.1 Philaenus spumarius | reverse complement strand
ATTGTGTATTGAAAATACTCCCAATACGGGGGTTGGCGTGCGAAGCACGCAATGCATTGCGTATTTAAAACATAAACAATACGGGGATTGGCGTGAGAAGCACGCAATGCATAGTGTATTGAAAATCCTTCCCATACAGGGGTTGGCGTGCGAAGCACGCAATGCATTGTGTATTGAAAGTACTCCTAATACGGGGGTTGGCGTGCGAAACACGTAATGCATAGTGTATTGAAAATCCTTCCCATACAAGGGTTGGCGTGCGAAGCACGCAATGCATTGTGTATTAAAAGTACTCCCAATATGGGGGTTAACGTGCGAAGCACGCAATGCTTAGTGTATTGAAAATCCTTCCCATACAAGGGTTGGCGTGCGAAGCACGCAATGCATTGTGTATTAAAAATACTCCTAATAGGGGGGGGGGTTGGCGTGAGAAGCACGCAATGCTCAGTGTATTGAAAGTACTCCCAATATGGGGGTTAACGTGCGAAGCACGCAATGCATAGTGTATTGAAAATCCTTCCCATACTTGGGTTGGCGTGCGAAGCACACAATGCATAGTGTATTGAAAACACTAACAACACGGGGTTTGTCGTGCGAAGCACGCAACGCTCTGTGTATTGAACATTCTTCCAATACGGGGGTTGGCGTGCAATGCACTGCTCTCATAGTGTTCAGTGTCAAGCTCACATGTGCGTCCTTAGCAGTGAACGTGTTAAAAGGGTTTAAATTCAAATTCCCGGTCCTGACCTGAACCTCCCCCCCTCGATAGGTTTTCCTAGCTACGGCCTTGATTTTCCGTTTCATCCCTAAAAATACCTTACTCCAAAATAAGGTAGACTGGACGCGACAGCCGGACCGTACGACTAATACGTGTAACGGTCTACAGTGGAGCCTGCCGACCTTGAAACCAGTCACATGATATAATGTGATTATGACATTCTTAAATAATACTACTGCAAAATTACACGCACTAGGTTGTCTGACTGGATGCAGTTCATGGAGGTATATAAATAGCGGCACGCGGTTACTCTACTCTACTCAAATAGTGATGGATGGAGTATAAAGTGGTAAATACGTAGTAGCAGATTTATCAAATCCAAGCATGTTATCTCGTTTGGAAAATACACAAACAACGAATTGGTATACAGGTACAATACATTTTTAAAATTTTTGTACAACTGGGTTTATACTCTATACCACCTCATGATGAGGCGGAACCAGTCGACGGTACTAATAGCCTTATCCTTGGGTCTATTGTGCGAGATTGGGGATGGGCACTCGCGTCGGCCTTTGTTGGTGGGCCATTGCTGATTGTGCCGATGTCATTGTGCAAACTTTTTTAATTGAAAGAAAAACTTAAAACAAAATATTCCACGCGCTGCGTTTTCATAGCCTGATTATTTTGATACCGAATATGAAAGAAATGGATTAGTTTTGGGGAAAGCAAAGTAAATAATTAAATCGTATATGTCTTTTCAAATAATTTTTTTATCATCACGAATACGGAAATTAATTTACATTTATTAATGACTAGCTGACCCGTACGGCGTTGCCAGTGGTGGTTGGTATTTTCAGTCTTTTCAACGTAATTGTATTCTTTTTAAGTGTTCAGTCAGTGAGTGGTATTTGGCTTTTATATATATAGATCTTAAATAATAAAAGCACTATTGTCATAATAATAAAAGATCTGAAATTATGATTTAATAACTTTGATCCCCAAAAACCCCTCCTGAAATTTCGAAATTTTTCATACCCTTTCTTAGTGAGCACCTATGGCCCTAGAGGAAGCTACATACCAAATTTAATTCCAATCCATTCGGTAGTTTTGGAGCAATCGTGATGAGTGAGTGAGTGAGTGGTATTTCGCTTTTATATATATATAGATTTATGAGTTCTATAAAAACCTCTTACTTACTACTGTAAACAATAATCATCACCATAAAGTGGCCAGACAGTTTTTTGTTAATTAAATGCAGTATTAAAATATATACATAAAATAAAACCAATAAATAACTGTGCTTTATACATTGAGCAACAAATAAAATGAAAATTTTCCAAAGGGGGGGGACTTTATGGACACCCGGTATATATGTGTTCGGACGGCAACTGCCGTATTTAAGTCCGATTTAGTCCAAATTTCGTACACACGTCAGTTGTCCAAGTCGCTCGGACGAGTTCGCTAGGCAAAAAAAATCCAGAAGTACTTTTTGAGAACTTTTCGTAGTAGAATGAAATGTTTTTAGAGTTTTTTCTAAAAAAATAAATACAGGATATTATTGTGCACATTTTGTTTTTTGACATGACCTAATAGCTCGCTTTGTTTCCCAAAAATCTAACAAAACGTAAAATACCATAAAGTACCCGGTACCGTCAGCAGATGACTTGAATGCTCGCGAGAGGAGAGCGAGGTGCGGGGAAGAGTTCTCCCACCACAGCATTAACTAGTGGTAGGGGCTGCCGTCACTACGACAACCACGCTACTATTGGCGAGGCTTGGGGACAAGGCTGCTCTAGCCAATAGCGGCCGCATTCCATACGCGAGCATTCAAGTCATCTGCTGACAGTACAAGTAGGGGCAACTTCGGATCCGAAGCCGACGGACGAGTTTGTACGCTGCGAGCGAAGCGAAGCAGTCCACAACCCGAGTCAGCACGGTCGAGGTGGAACGCGTTGAGTCGAAGCTGAAGGCCTAAGTGTAAACAAATTCTATTAATACATTTCGTACGCACTGGCAGCTATTCAGCGCCTTCGTGAGTAGGCCAATTTCCCAAATTGTTGGTTGAAACAATAAAACGTAAAAATTTAATTTTGGAAATTTGCTCAGCTCTCGTCAGCGGTTCAGCTGCGTGATTGAATTATTTGTTAGTTTTGACCTGCTGAACAGCATGGTAAAGTTTGGTAGAACGGTCGCGAACCACCCTGTATATTATACGTGTAGCCTACATCTAACGTCTAGTACGACGAGATAATGTAAACAATTCGTCGGAAACAATTTAAAATCAAATTAATGAGAAATCATGAATGTGTGAATAATTTATTAGCAATGACCTTAGTTATAGCAGACTGAAACGTTTAGCTGTTCCACCGACATACCACGGAGTAGGTGTCTTTATGATAGCAAACAATGTTAATTGCAGCCATTCATTCTATTCTTTTGTAAAAGTGTGGAGTGTGCACTGTTTTCGGGCGTCTGCAAAAAAACACTTTCTGATCGTGGTAATTTTATTCACAATCAAAGCGATCCGGGAATTCCGTATTCTTTTACAAAATAAAATTTTATCATTCTGCGATATGAGTAACTAGAGGGCTAAGCCCCCGGCTCGCTTCGTTTACCAACCTCCACAGCGATGCAGATTATTGTAATCTATGATATTTTTACGGAATTGACGATTGATTAGGGCAGATACACTAAGTAAATCATCAACGACACTGAACGTAAACAGCCAATCTTTCACTTTTCTCAGAAAATTATATAATTTACTAATTTGCTTCAGGTGAAGCGGAACCAGGTCTTATTCGTTTTTGGTCTTCCGACATTATTGTACGTTCTTCGTAATTAATGATTGCCTACTCCTCTCATTCTGCAAATAGTTTTTGGCAACATAGTAATTAGGTAACATCACGTTCGTGTCCTTTGGTTCTCTTTTCCGTTGCGATGATACCCTAAGATAAACGTTTAGTATCTATTCTATTGCCGAAAACAATGTGGGCGTACTAGCGCCATGAACTACTTGGGCGGTCAACCAGTACCCAAGGACGTAACGTTACAACCTGTACTCGAACATTCACAAAACAGCGCTCTTTGCTGGAACGGTAATGGCAACTACTAAGCGTGTATTTACAAAGACTCGATTAAGATTTGATTTCCTCACGCTTCGAAGTACAACAAGGTCCAAGTAAAGACAAAGGTTAGGTTTTAAAAATCAAAGTTATAACGGGGAGTTGCAAAATGAATATCGGGGTTTGTAATATTTATTTAATACATGAAATGAAAGAGCAACTCAAACAGGTTTTTTCCTACAAGTGTTCAATGTGAGCACCATTCGTCACACAGGACACATCGAGTCTATAGCGGAGTTCGACCCAAACCTTGTTCAGTGTGTCTGTTGCAACGACTGCTTCGATCCTGTTTCCTAGCCGGGTACGTCGGCTGGAAGCGGATGCACACACACACATGATCCTTTATGAACCCCAGTAGACATCCTTCCCCTTTAGGCCCAACATGGGCTCTTATGGGAAACTACGTTTTTTGCACCGAGTTGCGACAGATGACGACGCCATCTTGTTTTTGATGATGTAATATGCACCAACTTCCGACTCTAGAGTTTTTGCACCGAGTTGTGACGACGCCATCTTGATGACGTAATATGCACCGATTTCCGGGTTTTTGCACCGAGTTGTGACGACGCCGACTTGAGAACGTAATATGCCCCGACTTCTGACTACAGGGTTTTTGCACCGAGTTGTGACGACGCCGTCTTCATGACGTAATATGCACCGACTTCCGACTCCAGGGTTTTTGCACCGAGTTGGGACAACGCCATCTTGATGACGTAATATGCACCGACTTCCGACTAAAGGGTTTTTGCACCGAGTTGTGACGACGCCATCTTCATGACGTAATATGCACCGACTTCCGACCCAGGGTTTTTGCACCGAGTTGTGACGACGCCATCTGGATGACGTAATATGCACCGACTTCCGATTCCAGGGTTGTAAAAATCGCATGGCATCAAATCGGGTGAGTAGAGATTGGGATCCGCCATGACAACTGCCGTCATGACACCCGCCGCAATGACACTCAAGTGCCGCAATCTCTACTCGGGTGAACGTTGAGGCCATGCGAAACAAGCTCTGTCATCCGGCCAATCCAGCGGTCGTTCAACCAATCGCGTACCGAGTTATATCACCGAGACCAATACCATCTCGTTGACAAATAAATTTCTATGGTTCAGTCTCATCCAATTTAGGAAAGAGTCATAGTTGTAGCGCATCAAGATAAGAAACACCAGTTACAGTGAAGTAAGCGGCAAGCTACCCTTAACGCCCACCCCTTCGCCCAAGGCCATATATGCGAAATATGGGGCCACCTACCATTACCTCTCCAACCCGTTCATACCCAGATTTCCCCCTAACTCTGTCATTGTATCACTCTCACCATTTGCTCTATCCTTCGTAATCTGAAGATCGTGAGATTTAGTAAATTAGTAGTGTCCAGTGTTTTGTTGGTTTGTGATATCGGTTTTTACTTTGTTTTGCTATTATGGAACTTACTACAACCTAACAAAGGTTAACCGTGCGCGCTATGACGGGTACTCTCATAACTTCAAGCGACAAAATGTGGCAAGGACGCCTAAACTGATCTTGGATAAAGTGTGATGGAAATCAGTGTTAGAGGAAGAATAATTGAAACCCAGGTGCAGGTAAATTCCGTGGGGTCGCTAATTTCGCTGGTCACTAATTTCACAGAAGATTTGAACTTCGAGGCGCAGGAAAAATTTCGTCATGGTCGCTTTTTTCCCTACACCGTTAAAGTTGCTTCAGAAAAAAAGGCCCATAAACTTCCCGTAGGGATATGGGACAGAAACATTCAATTTAGAGGAGTCTCATTGCAACTGTACCATTTGCTGGCCCCCAGATGGGTACATGAGTGTTCACTCAGGTGAAATGTCGATTCATCACAGAAAACGTCGCGATCCAGAAAATCTTCATCGTCAGGCAGCAACATATCGCTTGTAAATCATCTACATATAGTCTACATGTATCGTCTACACGTAATTCGTAGGCTTTAGAGCTTGTAACAACTGTAAACGATAAGGACGCAGTTGTAAGCGTCTCCTTAAAACTGTCCACACGGACGTCACTGGAAGTGCTAATTCACGACTAACCTTCCGAACTGATTTCTTGGAGCTACGGGTGAAAGACTCTCACTCGTGCTGCAGTCTCTCTAGGTCGTCCCGCACTATTTTCTTAGCAAAGACAGCCGGTGTCTTCAAACTGATGATACCATTCACGGGTAGTCGCGTTGCAGGATTTGCTGACCCCCAGGTGCGCAAGTTATGAGTGTTCACACGTCCACTTAGGCGAAATATCGATTCATCACCGAAGACGTCATGATCCCAAAAATTGTTTGCTGCTAACGCTTTCTAACGGAAGACAGAGGAAACAGTGTAGCGCATGCGCACATATGCAAAACTGTTTGATTTCTCTTTCATTTTATGTGTTACAAATTTATAATAATTATAAGTTAAATGTAATAAATAATACAAAACCATAAAACCCTGATATTCAGCAAGGGATATTTAATTAAATTACAAGTGAAAAAACATAGACCAAGACCGGGAGTTGAACCCGGGACTCCCGGTCTTGGTCTATGTTTTTTCACTTGTAATTTAATTAAATATCCCTTGCTGAGGAAGTGTGTAAACGAAAAATAATAATAATAAAAATAACAATAATAATAATAATAACACCACTGTAAGCTGCGAAATAAGAATTGAGATTGTTTTCAATGTCGTATACACGAGGTATTCAATCTGTTAATTCAATAATTGCAGTAAAACCGTACAAGTGAGATAACATCGACCAATATCGGGAGATATCAGGGTAGCTCAGTTGGCAGAGCATCACGACGGAAACGTGAAGGTCCCGGGTTCAACTCCCGGTCTTGGTCTATGTTTTTCACTTGTAATTTAATTACCTGATATTCACTTTTAAACACCCATTATTACCAGTACCTAAGCTAAAAGGCTTCGTACGGAGGCTCTACAGAAATGAGTTTCCGCCATTGGGTTAATTTATTTGAACGGGATGGGAAAGTGCTTCGAACAAAATTTACAAAACATGGAAAGCCTCGTCAGGTCTAATTTTAAACTAACTCCAACCCATGTATATACCTACTAGAGGCTCTGCCCTGCTCGTTTCCCTCACCAACCCCAGTGGCGACACAAAGCGAACCTAATGCAAACAAATTATTGCATACTCTGATATTTTCACGGAAATGACGATCGAACGGTGTCCTATGCATAGCTAATGTAAGACAGAGATTGAAATAGACACGAACATCCCTAGTAATTGAAATTGCGAAATGCGATGTAATTTCGCCATTAATAGACTATTAAAATAATGAATAATCAAATTTTCAAACAAATATTAAGGCCTACCAATTAAAGGACTAGCATATTTCATTACTAGTACCGAAAGTGGCCGTTTTCCGTGCACTGACGAAAGCTCACGTGTGAGGCGGAGCCTCACTCGGAAATAATTCAGTCATGCACTGGGAAAGACACTTTCGGAACGAGTTATGAACGATACTTTTCAACTACTGCAAGATCATGCATTAAAATAATCCACCAGAAGAACAATATTGAAAGTTTAAACTTATTGCAAAACAAGCTAGCTAATAAGGTTATAAATATTAAGTAACTAGCTGACCCGTACGGCGTTGCCCGTGGTGGTTGGTATTTTCAGTCTTTTTAACGTAATTGTATTCTTTTTAAGTGTTCAGTCAGTGATTGGTATTTGGCTTTTATATAAATAGATCTTAAATAATAAAAGCACTATTGTCATAATAACAAAGGATCTGAAATTATGATTTTAGTAACTTTGATCCCCCAAACCCCTCCTAAAATTTCGAAATTTTTCATACCCTTTCTTAGTGAGCACCCATGGCCCTAGAGGAAGCTACATACCAAATTTCATTCCAATCCGTTCGGTAGTTTTGAAGAAATCGTGATTTAACAACTTTGATCCCCCCGAAACCCCCCCTAAAATTTCGAATTTTCTTAAACCCTTTCTTAGCGAGCGCCTATGGCTCTAGAGGAAGCTACATACCAAATTTCATTCCAATCTGTTCGGTAATTTTGGAGAAATCATGATTTAGCCATTTTGACCCCCCAAACCCCCCTAAATTTCCAATTTTTTAAAACCCTTTTTTAGTGAACACTTATGGCCCTAGAGGAAGCTACAAACCAAATTTCATTCTAATCCGTTCGGTAGTTTTGAAGAAATCGTGATTTAATAACTTTGATCCCCCCAAACCTCCTAAAATTTCGAATTTTTAAAACCCTTTCTTAGTAAGCACCTATGGCCCTAGAGGAAGCTACATACCAATTTGCATTCCAATCTGTTCGGTAGTTTTGAAGAAATCGTTTTTTAATAACTTTGATCCCCCCCCCTAAAATTTCGAATTTTCTGAAACCCTTTCTTAGCGAGCGCCTAAGGCCCTAGAGGAAGCTACATAGCAAATTTCATTCCAATCTGCTCGGTAATTTTGGAGAAATCGTGATTTAGTAATTTTTACCCCCTAAAATTTCGAAATTTTTCAAACCCTTTCTTAGTGAGCACCTATGGCCCTAGAGGAGGGTACATACCAAATTTCATTTCAATCCGTTCGGTAGTTTTTGAGAAATCGTGATAAGTGAGTGAGTGAGTGAGTGAGTGAGTGAGTGAGTGAGTGGTATTTCGCTTTTATAGATAATAACAACTGTACCGTGAATGTTAACTTCAACTTTTAAACTGTAAATTAAAAACGTTCTGATAATTCCTAGTTTTCTTCATTTACTTTACCCAATCATTGTTGGTTTGTTTTCCCGTTACTATGGGGACGGTAGTTAACAGCGTGTCCAGCTGGTTTAAAACTTTGAAAATAAAGAACAAACACTAGCGTTGACAGCGGCAAAACTTGGAAGCTACTTTTTCGTGCACTAGACGGGAAATTTCCCGTGCACTAGGGAAGGTGCCGGAAAACAGCTGCTTTCGGCAATGTTTATGTGTATTGAAAATGCACTACTTTCAAGGCAGTATGATGAAAACAAATGTAATATGTAACATCAGATGTTTGACTTATTAGCCCAGTCGGTATAGGTTACAACTACCAGTAATTTGCAATACGGCTGATTGTTTTTTGTATTTTAAAGTGTGTAGATTAACATAAAAAAAAGTTTACCAGTCTATCGATTTCCCAAAGTCGAAAACAAAATCGATTATCATTGTTTTTCGATTATCCTTAATATTTAGAGCTGGGTGAAGATAGAGAAAAATAAAAAATACCACCGTGTAGGGGAGGTATTTTTCAACAAAAAAGGTCGTATGTATTTATTTCGTCCGAGCGATGGTTTGTCTGGAAAAAATTCGATAATGCACGTATGTATTTTGCAGCAGGGGAAATCACTAAAAAGGGACATCTTATTCATATATGAAGCTTTGGCTCATTCTAAATTGGCTGAATTTTAATATATCGAATTGAAAGTTGGTATAGGAGTTAAAATATATATTTTTAACATTTATGCTGAGTCTCAGCTTGTTATCTTGAAAATTACCCGATCTAGGAGTCGATTTCGATTATCGATTTTAGGAGTACCGGACCCACCAATTCATTTTAAACAGCTCTAGTTTAGAAACTTTTTGGAATATAACCATAAAATTTGTTTTGCAAGTTGAGTACACCAGTATAAATATTCTTAGTAAGTATGAACGATTTTTGTCATGCTATTTTTAAAAACGAGGCGCTTGAAAATAGTCTTCTGTTTTACCTATCTCGTTTTAACTATAACACCTTTGGATTCAACGACTCCATTTTCGACATTTTTGAACATATCGATTTAAAAATTGGTACATAAGTTAAAAACACAATTGTTTTTTGCTATACTTATTTTAAAAACTATATTAAAAAAATTTACTAATCTGCAAGCGTTTTGATGAAAAATCTAAAAAGGTCTAAAATTATACTATTTTAAGTTACCTGTGCTTTGAAAAGTAAATAATAAAAAAGGTTTATACTCCTTGATCTTGTTTGAATCTATATATTTAACTTGTAAAAAAACTTTCAGGTTGATATTCCAAAAAGTTTCTAAACTGGAGCTGTTTAAAATGAATTGGTGGGTCCGGTACTCCTAAAATCGATAATCGAAATCGACTCCTAGATCGGATAATTTTCAAGATAACAAGCTGAGACTCAGCATAAATGTTTAAAATATATATTTTAACTCCTATACCAAGTTTCAATTCGATATAATAAAATTCGGCCAATTTAGAATGAGCCAAAGCTTTATATATGAATAAGATGTCCCCTTTTAGTGATTTCCCCTGCTGCAAAATACATACGTGCATTATCGAATTTTTTCCAGACAAACCATTGCTCGGACGAAATAAATACATATGACCTTTTTTGTTGAAAAATACCTCTCCTACACGGTGGTATGTTTTATTTTTCTCTAGCTTCATCCCAGCTCGAAATATTAAGGATAATCGGAAAAAAATGATAATCGATTTTTTTCGACTTTGGGAAATCGATAGACTGGTAAACTTTTTTTATGTTAATCTACATACTTTAATGTACTTATAAAAAAAAATCAGCCGTATTGTAAATTACTGGAACTTTTGGTCTAAATGGACCTTTACCGACTGGCCTATTTTGTTTTAAATCTAACCTAAAAAAACTGTCGGTTGTGAAGAATAATAAACTGATTCTAAATTTGTCAAGTTGGTTGCTATGGTAATGAATGTAAACAAACATGTGTTGCTGAGCTTTTGATCCGAACAGCTGTTTTATCTGATGTAGGGCTGGGAGTGAGCCCCCGAATGATCACAAATAAAATGTTTGCAAAATACTTTCTTAGTGTGCGTCTATGACCACATAAGACATTTAAATTTTCGTACTTATAAGTAGTTTTTGCTCCACGTTGATTATACGACAGTCAGTCATTCAATCATTCACGATATTTATATATATGGATTAAAAACTTATAAACCAATTAAAACTTAAGCAGAAACTAATTAAAACTGTCGCTGAATTAATTGAACAAGTCAGATTAATGTGTTGTCTTGTTGTGGTGACAAATTGATGTGCATTAGCAAGTCATCAAACTTCAACAAACTCTGTAGCCTTAATAACTTGAAATACAAATTTAATTAAAAACAAATCTATTGCCTAAGCCAACGTCGCCGTTGGGGAAAACAGTTTTATTTAACATCGGATTATGTTGTCAATAATGTGTACAGTAGAAAACAACATTCCTTGTTAATTTAATTCTAATGCGCCAAATGAATGACAACGTAGACGGTGCGGTGTGAAATTTGTTCAGAAAGGCAAGCACCGAATCCTTTTACTATTACTGGGTCATATATGTCCCAAAAAATACTATATGCAAAATTTAAAACATTAATACCATATTTAGTTTATTAGCATATTTTTGTTTTAAAGGATTGGTAATTTTTTGCACTGGCAAGACCATTTAGCTTTCGTGCAGCTGATCAGTAGGTACAAAGTTCTAAGGGAATAGGTTATGTTTCGCAGTTTTTATTGGTTTGTGCATTTACCTGTATTTGAAAAGTTGTCAGTTCTAATGCGCCAAATGAATGTAAAT
>JAGFPH010003917.1:58948-89396 GCA_018207615.1 Philaenus spumarius | reverse complement strand
GATGTGCGGAGAACGCAATGCACTCTGTATTGAAAATACTCCCAATATAAGTATTTGTATTGGTGTACAATGCACTGTGCGTCGGCCGCTTCTCATAGTGTTCAGTGTCAAGCTCACATGTGCGTCCTTAGCAGTGAAACTTGAATATCAAAAATAAAAACTTTAGTAAATAATATAACGGGAAGAAAAAACGGCCTCGTTGCGTAACTAAAGGTCATAACCTTTAGCATTATCAAATACAATTTGGCGCAATGGATCACACCTTTCTCAGCCTTCACAGTAGATCAAATCAAATTTAAAGAAGCACCGTCAATCGTGTATTTCAATGTACGCCAGATTAAAGTGTTGTAAGGCAGTAAGCCGGTTAAACTATTAAAGGAAGTAATCACAAGGTCGTCATATACAGGAAGTAAATGACTGCAAAAACTGGACGTGTGGTGTCTAAGGTTGACTGGGATTTCAATAAATTCGTCGTGTCAATTTACTGTTCATGGCTTTAAGGACATCAATCATACGTTCATACAATGGACAGTACAACAGTCTGTACACCTTCCTGATCAGTTCGTATATGGTCGGTTTATAAATTCACTTTCTCCAACTGTAGAAGTTCGATTATTAAGTTTAGATTATATCATTACACCAGCTGACCCGTACGGCGTTGCCCGTGGTGGTTGGTATTTTCAATCTTTTTAACGTAATTGTATTCTTTTTAAGTGTTCAGTCAGTGAGTGGTATTTGGCTTATATATATATATATAGATCTTAAATAATAAAAGCACTATTGTCATAATAATAAAAGATCTGAAATTATGATTTTAGTAAATTTGATCCCCCCAAACCCCTCCTAAAATTTCGAATTTTTTTAAACCCTTTCTTAGCGAGCGCCTATGGCCCTAGAGGAAGCTACATACCAAATTTCATTCCAATCCGTTCGGTTGTTTTTTAGAAATCGTGATGAGTAAGTCAGTGAGTGAGTGAGTGGTATTTCGTTTTTATATATATATAGATTCTACCCCAGCGTTAAAGTCTCTGTCACCGCTCGTCTTATATAATTCAAAAGTTTGTACAGGAAGAAATTCACTGTTAAAGGTTAACTGAGTTTCCAATAGATTCGTCGTGTCAATTCACTATTCAAGACTTTAAGGACATCAATCACACAGTTATACAATTGAAAACAGACAGGGAGTTTATCACGTCCTGCCTTTAATAGTACGCAGTTTAACTCTGATCAGGTTTTTATAAGATCGATTGCATTAATATTTATCGGTTCACTTTCTCTAACTGTAGAAGTTCAATTATGACGTTGAGATTATACCGTGTTTACGTACGGTCGATATATCATTGCACTCTATCCCAGCGTTAAAGTCTCTGGCACTCTCGCATCTTATTTAAGGGTCGGCTCTAGCTGTCGGCCACGTTGGCTGATACTCCATAACACCAATGTTAAATTAAAATACAAATTTTTCCTTTAATTTTGATCGGAAAATTATAAACGATATATCATTTTAAAGCTATGGTCAATATGCATGCAGATGGCTTTTTCAAAACTAAGGAAAATATTTTGTTTAATACTTATTAACAATTTAAAACATTGATTTTTAATATTTTTTTATGTTGTCGCTATTAATTATAGCGAAAAACTACCAAGCCATTCGCATGAAGAATTTCGTCCCCAAGAGTTTGGTATTTTTTTTAAAACGCTATTTGAACAATTGCTGGTTTTAAATGGATTTAGGATGAGCAATAACCGTGTAACCTACCGCCGCTATAGGGTGATTTTAAATATTTTTTACGTTATAACTATTAATTATAGCGAAAAATTACCAAGCCATTCGGATGAAGAATTTTGTCCCCAAGATTTTGGTATTTTTTTAAAAATGCTATTTGAATAATTGCGGGTTTTAAATGGATTTAAGATGTGCAATGTCCGCGGAACCTACCGCCGCTATAGGGAGTAGTAGGTTGCTTTCTGTTTTACTAGAGCCGACCCTTAAATCAACATTTATTGAAAAGTATTTCGACAATACAGGAAGAAGTGGATATGTTTTGTGTCTAAGATTAACCGGAGTTTCCAATAATTTCATCGTGTCAATTTACAATTACAAAACTTTAAGGACATTAATAGCACCGTTATACAATACCAGCGTTTACGTACGACCGATATTGCATTTTATACAAGCGTTAAAGTCTCTGGCACTCACTCATGTTATTTAAGGGTCTTCTATACCTTGCGTAAAACAGCAAAAATATGCACCTCGCACTACCGTGTTTCGGACGCCGTTTTTCAACCTAAAAAGTTGTGAAACATCTTAAATTGTTCTTAAAGGCTTTGTGCTTTTGTCTTATGTCTCATAATTGAAAGAAATCGTCGGCAACTCCTTTCAATCAACAGTTAAAATGAGAAAAATCGATTATTTTTAACACATTTTTTGGGAGTTTTAAGCAATAATTTCCATATTTTAAGCTAACACGTAAAAAATATAAAGCCTTCTTTATAACTTAAAGTAGTTTCCCAGATTATTAATTTATAAATAGAATCCGAAACACGGTATTACGAATGCATGTTTCAACGATTTTGCAGCTTGAGTCAGCCTTTTGCATTGAAATCATACTGTACACTCGGGAGTTTTCTTCAAGATAAAGAAGAGCCTTAATTAAAAAGTTGTTCACCAAAACACAGGAAGAAAATGACTGTAAAAAGTGAACGCGTTGTATCAATACAACTGAGATTCCAATACATTCGTCGTGTCAATTTACTATTCAAGATTTTAAGGGCATCAAGCATACAGATACAATTGACAGACAGGGAGTTTGACACGTCCTGCCTTTAACAATAAGCAGTACACCTCCATCGTCAGGTTTTTATAAGGTCGATTACACATTAAACACTTTATCGGTTCACTTTCTCTAACTTTAGAAGTTCAATTATTACGTTGAGATTATACCGCGTGTACTTACTGTACAGTCGATATATTATTGCATTCTATCCGAGCGTTAAAGTCTCTGACACTCGCGCATCTTCAATTTATCGTAACGATCGAATCGTTACAATTTATCGTTGCGTATAAACAGGACATTGAAGCGATTTATTGAAATTGGATTGGATGGTCGGAGCCGGCCGGCATTAATTTCTGCGAATCGCAACAAGTTGGAACGTGTAAACAAATAGAGGCCATTTATCGCTACGATTTGATTCAATTTGCATGGGCCGTTAACCGGAAAAGTTCGTTGATTCCGTTTTACGTGTTTTTTACCTTGTATTGTTTTTATTCAATTGGTATCATAGCAGCTCAAACTCCTCGAGCGTTCTTGACTGAATTTATTGAACAATAATCGGAGTTTTGCCCGCTTGTGGCACAATAAGAGCAGAGAATACTCCGACAAGAATAAAATACTCCTTGCGTACACAGCACTCGTTTAAAAAATACAAGGAGTTTGATCCATTGGCAGACAGAAACACTGTTGTTAAAAAATGAATGCATTGCGTACGGTTTGTAAGAAAGAACTATCAAAAGTTAAATATTCGTCGATGAAGATTGGACAAGAAATCTTTGCATGTAAACAGTACTCGCACTTTCGATTTATTGTAACGATCAAATTTAACAATCACATCGTTACGATTTATCGTAGCGTTTAACTGAGGTTCCAATAAATTCGTCGCGACAATTTATTATTCATGAATTTAAGGACATCAATCTATACATAAATAAGCCTAATCCACTGACTCACTGATCACGATTTCTCAAAAACTAGGCTACTGAACGGATTGAAACGAAATTTGGTATGTAGCTTTCTCTAGGGCCATTGGGGCTCACTAAGAAGGGTTTTCAAAAGAATTCCAAATTTTATAGGGGGTTTGGGAGGTCAAAGTTATTAAATCACTATTTCTCTAAAACTACTGAACGGATTGGAATGAAATTTGGTATGTAGCTTCCTCTAGGGCCGTAGGTGCTGATAAGAAAGGGCTTCAAAAAATTCGAAATGTTTGGGGTCAAAGTTACTAAATCACGATTTCTCCAAAACCACTGAACGGATTGGAACGAAATTTGGTATGTAACTTCCTCTAGGGCCCTAGGTGCTCGCTAAGAAAGGGTTTTTAAAAAATCGTAACTTTAGGGAAGGTTTTGGGGGGGTCAAAGTTACTAAATCACGATTTCTCCAAAACCACTGAACGGATTGGAACGGAATTTTTTTATGTAGCTTCCTCTAGGGCCATGGATTTTAGGGGAGTTTGGGGGATCATAACTAAAAGAAACCACCGAACGGATTGAAGTGAAATTTAGTATGTAGCTTCCTCTAGGGCCATAGGTGCTCGCTAAGAAAGGGTTTTAAAAAATTCGAAATTTTAGGGAAGGTTTGGGAGGGGGGTCAAAGTTACTAAAAATCCCCATAAGAAATGCATAGAGTGTAATATATTTACTGAAATAATATATTTTTTGTTAATATACATTCAACTTTAATTTGTCTATCCGTGCAAAGCCGGATCGGGCAGCTAGTCATACATACAAAAGCAGCGTTTACTTACGGTCGATATATTATTGCATTCTATTCAAGCGTTAAAGTCTCCGGCACTCGAGCATCGTATTCAATTCAAAAGATTTTTTGCTGATCAAATAATTTGCGTCTCTTGCGTTTTAACTTTACTTCACCCATCCAATAAATCAGTAATTTTATCTTCTATTTTACTAATAATTTTAGCTGGTATATTTCTTTCAATTACAGGTGCTAGTTTAGTTATTTTTTTGTTTGTACTTTATTAATTACATCTTATCCAAACTTATATATTTTCCAATGGTGTTTGAACTTTAATTATCTCGTTCACAAGGTATCAGTTTAACTTGTCGGTAAATTACATGTCAAAAATGTTGAAGTAATATTATTTTGAGACAATTTTTACACAAAATAAATGTATATTCAATTATGTTCGAACTTTCCATAAAAGTTAGGACACGAAGAACCTAGCCACAAATCACAAATTTTCCAGAAATAATTTCTCATTATTATAGGATTCATACACATTTCTGTCGCTTTAATATAGAAAACACTTTGTCCCACTGTACTGTCTAGAAAGATGAAACCAAGGTCACTGTTAAAATAATTCGATAACACAGCTGAACCGACATTGGCGGGCCAGGGGGGGGGGCTGCAGCCCCTCCTTTGGGCTATTATACAGGGTGTTTCAAAAAGGTTGGGCTGGCAATGCATATTCAGATTCTACATGCAAAAATAAGTCGAAAATGTAGTATAACATTTTTTCGATTTCGGCTTAGTTTAGCTGTAATCCGCCATTTGTTTTTACAAAAACTCACTGTAACTCTGAAAATCGATAAGATATCGAGTTCAAATTTGGAATTAGCATTTTATATGTTACGATTAACAAGTGTACCAAACACAAAGAATTTATTTTTATGATTTTCAAAATGGCGGCCGTTCAAATTTTTTACGTGGAATATCTTGAAAACGGTTAACTTTTAAAAAAAATGTACAAGAGACAAAATATTTTTCTTTTTTATCGACAGACACAATGCTTTTTTTGTAGTTTCAGTAGGTCAAAGGATAACTGAGTTACCGACAAAAAACTAAAAACATAATTTCTTGGTAATCGTCTAAAACAACCAAAATAAGCCTAAAACCAAATTTTTTTTTAATTTAAAATTTTTTTAGTTATTTTTGTAGCGGGCCATGCACATTCAGATTCTACATGCAAAAATAAGTCGAAAATGTAGTATAACATTTTTTCGATTTCGGCTTAGTTTAGCCGTAATCCGCCATTTTGTATTTGTTTTAAAATAATTAATAACTCAAAAGCCCTTGGAGATATTTGTTCGAAACTGGGTATACACTTTAACTCTATAGCTATAAACATTTTCCAAAAATATCTTTGATCAGGTAGTCTAAAAAGACGTTTCCAAAATAATATTATATACACCCCCACCCCCGGATAGGATACAGCCCTCTCCTTGAAAACTGGCTGGATCCGCCCATGTGAACCGTTGACGTAAGTTTAACGAATTTCCAAAATTAAATGTATAGTTTTTTAGGGTTTCAACCAACAATTTGGGATATTGGTCAACACACGAAGGCGCTGAATAGCTGCCTGTGTAGGAAATATATTAGTAGAATCCGTAAGGGTCACTGCAATAGCCCAACTTTCCTATGGAAATTCGCTAACAAAACAGAGAATAGCAGATGTATTATATTAGCTCGTAAAACTAAGATGTCGATATTTTTGGAGGTTATACCCTATTTAAATTGTCTTGTGCGAACAAATCGACTTTTAATTATTACCTTCAATATTATTTTCCTCGCAGCTCGATATTTATTCAAGATAATTACGATATTAGGGGCCATTACCACTTCAAATATCACGGAAGCCATCCAATATGCAATTCATATTAATGACTACTGGCATTGAAGGCGAGTTGGTGGATTGTAATAATTTTGTTTGAAAGAGAAAGGATCAGACAAAATCATTCGTTGCTTTAATTTTGTTTTCAACCTACGGTCTGCTGAAAATTGAGCTGAAATAATAAAACTTAATAAAGTAGGCCTTGATATTTATAATCTCTAATCGATGATATTTATGTTTTATTTTAGGAAACTTTTTATATTGCAAGACCAGACGGTCTGTGTCCCACAGTGTGTTATTTATCTCTCTATTGATACATAAACATGTATAGTATCCTCAGACTAGGAACGTGTCTGGCCTAGTGAATCATCCCTTCTATTTCTCCCCGAACCTGCCGAGGCCGAGGTGGAAACAAATTCTACTAATATATTTCGTACACATGTGCAGCTATTCAGTGATTTTATGAGTAGACCAATGGGTCTGTTGAATAAAAAATAAGCAAAAGCTACAACTTAAAATTTTAAGTCATTACTTAAAATAGTGTGAATAAAAATAAGCAATAGCTAGTACTAAAAGCTTTGTCTAATAATTTTAAGCTTTGACTAATTTTCCTAGCTAAAACTAAAAATATTTAGTGAAAGCTTGAATATATTTCAGTATGCCCTCCTCGTGCTTAAAGTTGTTACCTTGACATTTAAATGGATGCATTTATGCCAATTCGAGCAAAAAACAAAACAATAGGTTATAGAATAACTTATATGAGTTAATACTAAAAACTATTAGAATAAATATCCAAATTGAGAAGAATTTACACACATAGGCCTAAATTTGTTTTATTTTAATTTAAAGTTACGTTATGTTATTTATTTATTATACAGAAGTGAAAATTCGTCCGAGTTCATTTCTACAATTAGAACTGCATAAACTCATTTTTTGGCGCAGAAATGCAATTATTGTTAATTTTCAGATTGCTCAATTTGCAGCTTTGTCATAACTAATCCAAAATTAAATTCCGTTGAAGTTGATTTATGGTTAAATCTTTTGCTTCTCTGCCTTCGTTCCTTAACATGCCTTCCTTTTTTGTTTGTTGAGGAATTTATGACGATGTAATTCCTGATTGTTCATTAGAGTTCATCATAGTTTGCTTAATATGTTGAAGCTCTGACAGGTTAGGTTTATAATAGGTAGATATAATACTAATAGCAAGAGTTTGTATTATTATTATCAGGGTTTAGGTAAGGGAACAGGTCAGGGTAGGCCTACATCATCAAATCCAACTTGTGATTTTATAAAAAAATGCAAATTAAATTGAAATCTTTAATTGTTTAATACTAAATAGGCCTAATAAAAATGCAAGTAAAACCAATAAATTAAAAAAACATTTTTTTTATATAAACTTTCGTTTGTTGTGATATTTTCTTCATCGGCAGAGCAACCGGTATACATTTTGTACTAGCCTATTTAATGAGTTCTAATACGTATCCTCAAACTGCAACAGCTGTTTTAAATTGTTTCAAACAACATATATGACAGATTTTAAGCTTTGACTAAAATTTTCCAGCTTTTGATAACTAGCCTTAGCTAAAGGCTATTCACCTCACTTTAACCAAGTGCTAAGACTAAAAGCTTTGACTTAATAGTGAAAGCTAAAGCTAAGACTAAATGCTAAAAGCTTTTGCTTATTTTTTATTCAACAGACCCATGTTCCCAAATTGTTTGTTGAAATCTTAAAACATGTAATTCTCTAAACTTCATCTGCGTGGTATTATTTATAATACTTTACCAGAAATGCATACACAATAATATCCGTTCTACGTATATCAACGGGTCAACGATTAAAACCGACCAGAAGATCGTGTCAGAATAAAAAGGACAACAAAGAAAGGAAACCAAACAAAACACAACTTCAGCCATTAGGTCTAATAGTAATCGAAACATAACGACCGGGCAGAGGCGTTTACTGGACAAACGTACCAGAGCTACAACGAATAAATCACGGAAGTAACAATAGGCGAACAAATAATCCAAGGTCGTTCTTCTCGTGTGACATCGGGTGTTGTCGGGATGCTAATGACGTCATCTGTTCAACCTTCCACGATAGTTTCACTTTGTCTAAATAACTGTGAACACGATTCAATAAAGTAACGTTTAGAATTCTTCGGGAAATACGAGAAGGTAAAGGCTGCATGAGAAACAAGGCTTCTTTAAACAAAAGTTGTATTTATTAAAATAATTGATCGACAATATAAATGGAAATTCTCAAATAAAAACGAAGTTATTATTTCCAATGTTCTAACTGCACTTATTAACAGAGGACTGACGTCCTTCGTGGTCACTCGTGGTACCGTACTACATTTATTTACAGTTTCTACTTTATGATACATTTAACCTCAACCTAAAACTTACTTATTAGTCCAGTCAATGATTGCTCAAAAGGGGGGTGTAGAGGAAAATGTAAGGAACACAATTGACACCATTGATCTAGTGACATTGTTTGGACTAGTTAAGAGAAAAACATACTTAAAGTCCCTACTCCTAGCAGGTGAGCAGGGTGCAGGGGAGCAGGGGGGACGAAGGTCCCTTTTTCAGTTTTTCACTTACATCTCGAAAACTGTGAGTCTTACCGATAGGACCATTCTATACGAAATTAAAGCTCACAAAATGTGCTACAAGATTGAATCTATTCATTCTTTTGCTATCTCGCGCAGTTTCCCAAATATCCGCGTCCAAAATTCGCTTATTTTTAAAAAGAAAACTTTCCCCGCTTATTTGGATACCTACCTTTTCAGGCTTTTGTCCTACGAAAACGTTATGATGAAGGAAGTTGTAGAACGTTAAATTTCCTTCAAGTATGTATGATATTTTGCGATATTATCTCTTCAACCGTACAAAAGATGGGACAATTTTAACTTTATGTGTAAATTCCGAGATTTTGTAGAAACACTTAAATCGTTATTTTATTATTTAGTATTATTCCACTGCTCTAACTCCTGTATAAGTCAATATTTACGTACTTATATGCATAAATAGTAGGTCTACGTAATATATTTATGTACATGCAGTTGATAATTGGCACATAAAGAAATTATATGTACTGTATAATATAATTAAATTACAAGTGAAAAAACATAGACCAAGACCGGGAGTTGAACCCGGGACCTTCACGTTTCCGTCGTGATGCTCTGCCATCTGAGCTACCCTGATATCTACCGATATTGGTCGATGTTATCTCACTTGTACGGTTTTTACTGCAATTATTGAATTAACAGATTGACTATCTCGTGTATACGACATTGAACACAATCTCAATTCTTATTTCGCAGTTTACAGTGGTGTTATTATTCCAAACAATTAAATATCCCTTGCTGAGGAAGTGTGTAAGCGGTAAAAAAAATAAAAAAATATAATAATAATATGTATAATATATTTTTAGGTACATATGCATTTTAAAAGTAATATTTCTTAGTGCCGTTGATTACTTTTTTCGACTTAAAAACCGAAAAAAGGGACCTTCTACAGACTCCCCTGCACCCCGCACACCTGCTAGGAGTGGGGACTTTTAGTACGTTTACCTCCTAACTAGTCCGAACAATGTCCCAAAGTCAAAAATTGTGTTCCTTCCATTTCCCTCTACAACTGTTCTTTGACCGGACTATATTCCTAATAAATTAACAAATTAATAACCCGCTTTGATGTTATAATAAAGATATAATTTTCCAGACCTTTGATTGTCCTTTACTTTGAAACGAAGCAAGATACTAAGCTCTAGTTTGAACCGTTCTGTTTCTATGTTTAATAAGCTTTTCAATGGTGTATTTTACATGACCTACCTTTATATTTGAGATTGGTAACCCCCTTACTATACCTGAGCCCTATACCTTAGCCCAAAATCATAGAGGGTCAGATATTTCAACAAATTTGTCCTGTCATGCAACCGAAGATGACTTAGTGTTGTGTTAACTTATTTTTAGTAATGAAAATAATGAGGATGGTTAGGGGGACTTTATGAACACTCTGCCGCCTTCACGTCCAATTTAGTCCAAATTTGGTACACACGTTGGTTTTCTAAATCGCTCGGACTAGTCCGTTAGCCGAAATATCTAACAACCGGAAGTACGATTTTTCAGAATTTAGTAATAGAATTAAACGTTTTTAAAGTTTTATCTGCAAAAAAAATATGGGAAATTATTCTGCAAATTTTGGTTTTTTACGCGACCTTATAACTCCTCGTAAAATCCACGTGGGCGAGTTTACCGTGAAGTCAGCTTCTGATCCGAGGGCAAAGGCCAGGAAGCATACGATCCTGTCCGTTGCGAGCGAAGCGAAGACGGTCAAATTCCAAGGCCGTTCGAGGTCAAACTCGTAAAGCGAAACGAAGCAGCGCGTGAGCCTGGGCTGAAGGTTGAAGTGCAAACAAATTCAACTAATAAATATTTCGTAAACCAATTTCCTAAAATAATTTTATTTTTATAAATTCTCAGCTGGGTGATCGAATAATTACTACTCAACTCATGGGCACCCATAATATGATGTTTTCTAGGGGGGGGGGGGGGAGACAACGGGGTATGGGGCTTAACACGTTGACTGCTAAGGACGCACATGTGAGCTTGACACTGAACACTATGAAACCGGCCGACGCACAGTGCATTAAGAGTATTTTCAATACACAATGCATTGCGAGTTTCGCACGCCAACCCCCGTACTGGAAGAATTTTCAATGCACAGAGCATTGCGTGCTTCGCACGCTAATGTTAAGTCTATCTACTAAGGACATGTGCGTCCGCTTTAAAATATTCGTGATTATTACGTAGAAAGGTTCAAAAATAAAAAATAAAGCAATTTCTACTCATTTAGACTATATATATATATAAAAATAAAAGGTCAGCTCCTAGCATAGGAAATACGAAATTTGCGTACCAGTGAACGTGTTAAGGAGTGCCCTCCCCTCCTTCGGCAAAAGGAGTCCAGGGATATTTTTGACCTCCCCAAGAACACTTTTAAAATCTGGGAAGCCAATTTCGCTGTACAGGTGAAATATCAACCCACACAGCATTGAGTCTGTACCTTTACACCGTCAGTGAATACACAAAGACCTATATTTATTTATTTATTGCTCACAGTCTTTCAACATTTTTACAACTTCGTGGCTCAGCTTTCCAACCATTTAGCCTTATATATATCCCTTTCCCATAGCAAAATAACATTTCTTAAAATAACTAATAACTACAACACAACAAAACTTAACTTAATAACTTAATTTAACAACTAATTCACTTCACACAATATAACGATTTCTATAAATAAATTCTATACATATTAACAATTTTAAATAATTTTATAGATAATAATTGTGTACAAACGACAACATTTATCTCCATACTGTTATCCGCTAACTTATCTACCTCATTCCATTTCTTTCTAATTACCGCCATGAACAACCCTACGTCCTTTAGAACCTTATAGTCATTGCTTCTACCAATAAATAAATAATTATTCTCCTCAGACATCCATGATTTTAAATGATTTCCAATTAATTTAGAACGTATTTTTTTACTTTGTTGCAATTTAATAATAAATGTTGTGCTGAAATATTACCCCCGCATAGCCGGCATGCTTTCCCTTCCACATTCCCTCCCCTTAGCTTCCAAACTCCCATCCTCCACCAAGCTATTCCCCCTCTCTCTCTTTCCCATATTCAAATACTTTGCCCTCCCAAAATCTCCCATTACTTTAACAAAATTTTCCAGCGACGATTTTTCCCACATTTGAGTTGCCAAAGTTTGTGTCTCTATATTTGTAAATTTATTTATAATCTGCTTTTTTATGAATTTTATTTTTAAATCAGAATTTTACAATATCCATTCGAGGCCTATTTCCTCCGTCTTCTTCTCTAATTTCCCTAACCAACACGTGCTTTTTACCTCAATTTGATATTGGAAGCATATCTGTTGTAAAACTCCACATTTCCCGTCCCTTAGCTTAACCCATAACTCCATACTCTTACCTAATAAATCAGCCTGAATCGGAAGAATGCCTAGTTCCCATCTCACGGCACAATTCGCAGCGCTTCCAGGCACATTTCATCACAGCCTTAGCAAAATCATTTTGAATTATTTCCAGCTCCCTAACATTAGTTTCGCAACTCCATATTTCCCTTCCATATAAATACACCGATTTTACTAAAGAATTAAATAGGTTTTTCAATAGCGCCAAACTTATATTTGGTAATTTTTTTATTATTTTATTCATTGTTATAAACGCTATCTTACCCTTTCCCTTTGCCATAGTTATATGATGGTTCCAAGCGCCATTGCTACTTAACCAAAACCCTAAATATTTTGTTTGTTTACCTACTTTCATTTCTTGTCCCCCATAGTGCCATCGTTCTGCTCTCGCTGGTTTCCCCCCTTTTTTGAAAACTACTATCTGGCTTTTCTCTACAAAGACCTATATAACACTCCTAGAGGCCGCACCCAGCAGCCCATGCTTGAACTCTTGTAAAAAATAAAATAAGTATATGTAAAATCAAACGGCACATAACATTTAAAACATATTTTAGTGCTAATCTCTTTAAAGAAAAATACCTGACTATAATTAATAATATTCATATTTTCCTTTCCCTAGGAGGTAGCTCAATACAACACATATACTCGGGTTTCAAAATAACTTTAAAATTATTAAAGCAAGCTAACCAGCGGCAACTAAGATATTATTCTACAAAACTCGGCTGGTACTTTTCCTACGGATGTATTCAGAGATCGGAACACAGAAAAATAAAATCACAGTTGCTCGAACGTAGCTCGCGGCACCTCTGTTTGAGTACAGTTCTGTGGATAGAATAACTTATTCTTAAACACCAGTTTCGCTGTCATTTATTATCTTATAATTAACATATTCGAGTAATTTCAATGGCTTCGTGAATTTCGAGTTATTAGCGAATTTCTATAGTAAAATTGAGCTATTACAGCGACTCTTATGGCGAGACCTAAGGTCGGGAGTGGTCAATGAGCATCGATCAAGGTCCCCAGAACACGTTTTAGGGTGTCATTAAATGTTTTATACGTGTTCGCACTCTAATGGCCGCATTTTACGTCCGATTTGATCTAAACTTAGTATTCAACTCGGTTTTTAAGTCGCTCGGACTAGTTCGTTGGCCAAAAAATACAACAACCAGACCACTTTTTTTTACCAAAAGTAAACATTTTTGAGATTTTTCGTAATATAAGTGATATTTTTCAGGGTGGGTATATCTGTTACCTATACATAATTAAAGACATCTATATATTAATAGGCAAGCACAAAACTTGTCGTCCTTTTTTCTCAGCTTGTGTGCATCGTAGGAGAAATTCGCGCATACCGTTAGAAAGGTAGTGTCCTGCAGAATCCCATTATAATTTACATCGGTCCTCAGGGATACGCCCCAGTGGCCCTCAAAGTTTCAATGTTAATCTTATGGAAGGTCAATCTTAAGGAAGAAGAAGAGAGATTTCTTTTGATTTTATCAGGGGCACAAAAATCAGCTGTTCGTATGAAAAGCTTAAAACAGCTGATTTTCATCAACAGCTGATTTTGATCAACAACTGATTTGGATCAAAAACTGAATATAATTTTAGGTTAGGTAAATCAAGCAATAGCGAAGCATTGCCGGGTCCACTAGTATATTGAAATAGACACGCAATATCCCTAACATTTGTCAACAAAGTCCATGATTTTATCTAGAATTTTTACATTTTTTCACTTTTTTAACAGGAATTTTTAATATTTTCGGAATAAAATGTAGCCTAAAATATTCTCCGAATAGTCCTCTAAGTGTTAATAAAAGTTTCGTCAAAATCGGTTTAGCCATTTCGAAGATTAGCCCGAACAAACACACAAACAAAAAATGTATGTGTTTAGGTTTTGGTAATGTGTCAATAACCATATGAGCTTAGAAAAAAGCTTATTTTTTGAAATCACTGAAAGACACTTTAATTTTATTTACATGTATAGATTAGTTAAGTTTTAGGAATAGCGGAGTCCGGCAAATCGTGTTTATTTTCGTTCGTACGCGCAGTCCGCTATTGAAAAGATACGTGTAATATTTCCCCAGTTAAATAAGTTGTGAATTGAGTATCAATTTTAGGTATTTTATTTTCTGTTTATAATTAATTACATTAAATTTTGTGAATAATAATTTCTGATTTCATTTATTTAATGAACATTACAAAATTAAGTATTAGGGCATTTTTTTGCGCATACGTTGGCACCTCTGCCGCAATATGGCGTAGGTTCGTAATGTAAACCTTAGCACAAAACCTACTACTATAAACTGGCGACACATTAAAACGTTCACTGCTAAGGACGCACATGTGAGCTTGACACTGAACACTATGAGAAGCGGCCGACGCACAGTACATTGCACGCCAAGCCCCGTATTGGGAGTATTTTCATTACACAGTGCATTGCGTGCTTCGCAAGCCAACCCTCGTATGGGAGTATTTTCAATACACAATGCATTGCATGCCACCCCCGTATTGGGAGTATTTTCAATACACTTTAAGTATTTCGCACGCCAATTTTAAGCATATGTGCTATGGACACACGTGTGCGTCCGCTTTATAATATTAGTGATTATTACGTAGAAAGTTTCAAAAATAAAAAAAAGTAATTTCTACTCATTTAGGCTATAAATATAATAAACGGTATCAGTTAACTGACAAAAACTTTCTCCCAACTTACTGTAGTCAAAATAATATTGTTTTCAATCATTTTATTTATTACTTTTTAGAACAAAACAAAAAATAATATTCTACCTACGTCAATCGTATAAAAAAATTATTGTCCAAGGCGGGATTCGATCACGCGACCTTTGAATTACTGGCCGTGATCGCTACCATGGTGCTACCAAGTGTGGCCGCCGCCGCGATGCTAGATTGACAACATAAACTTGTTTATTTTTAAACATTTCCCCATAATTATAAAACGCCGAAGTTTTGATAAAAGCGGGTGGTGTCATTTTGTTTGGCATCTTAAGCGCTATAAATACTGAAAATTTGATCAAAATCGTTAGAGCCGTTTTTGAGAAATTTGCATTTTTGTCGATTTTTATGGGTTTTTAGGCGTAAATTACCCTTAAAAATTAAAAATTCCAAAATATGAAAAAAACGCCTGGAGATATTAGGGTTTAGTACCTACATACCAAATTTCATGAAAATCGGACCAATAGTGTCCTCTCTGGTCGTGTATACGTACTGACAGACTGACAGACAGACACCACTCTAAAAACACTTTTTTGGGTTCAGGGAGCACCAAAACAAAAAATTCCACTACAAATATTTTTGGGTTCAGGGAGCACCAACACAGATAATTGCACTAAACCATGTTTTGGGGTTCTGGGAGCACCAAAACAGATAATTCAACTGAAAATTCAAATTCGAACATTTTTACGAAAACAATACTTTCTCCATATACTACGTATAGGGTGGAGAAAGTAAAAATAAAAGGTCAGCTCCTAACTTAGGAAATACGAAATTTGCGTAGCAGTGAACGTGTTAAACCAGAAACACAATTCAAACAATACCTGTTCTAAATCTCATTACCTGCATTTATAGATTCATCATAAATTACGCCAAATGAGTTGTTACCTGAAACAAAAAGAACCACATTGATTAGAGTTTTCAAATAAACTAGCAAAAACACACACACAGACTTAGCCCAGCCAATAGAGCAAAAAATAAGGCAAAAATTTTGTTATTGAATTAACAGCAAGCGACATCCGCAGTGACTTTAAGGGTAGCACATAGGTATGTAAAATGGAAAACTATCGGGCAAAGAGCTTTTGCGCATATTTTTTATTAACAAAAATAACAATAAATTAGGACTTTTTTAGATTTTTCGTTGATATTATAGAAAGTTATGAATGGATCGCGATACTTCCACTGGGACATTTGTAGAGAATTAAATAACCTACAAAATGTTCTTTTTTTTAGACACTAATCAGACCATTTTCTAACGAGAATAGTGGAAAAACGCTTAACAATTACCGTTTTTCAGAAATTCGTATCTTTCTTAATTTAACGTGAGTTTTAGAGATTGTTATCACAATTTTGTCCCTTATCAGCCACGCGATAAAATGCAAATCCGGTTAACTTTTTATATGTATCTTGTAAAAAAATAAATGTACAGATTTTCAGCTGTCCAGCTTTATGGAAAACATAACAATGAATGTTTACTGTTTTAAAGGTTATCAAAAGTTCATCTCTAGTTCAGTAGTTCCAGAGATTACCCAATACATACAAACAATGTTTACCCGTCTATAATATTAGTATAGACTAGGGGCTTTACCCCTGCTCGCTTCGCTCGCCAACCAAACATATTATTGTATACAGGATGAGAATTAAGTCTGGAAACGGTTTAATATTTCGTACATAAGGAAAAGTTTAAGGTAGATGTGATTGAGGAACCTACTCTATGTAAAAATACTATTTTATTAAGATTTAAAAAAATTCATCCGCATTTTGGATCCGCCATCTTGAATGTAACTTTGTTTTTTTTTAAATGACAAGTTGGTCATGTGATACATCATTTCGATGTAGAATTTCAAGAGAAATCCAACGGTGAAATTAGCACATGCATATCTTTAACTAATTAAAAATTAGTTACTCGATTTCGCCCCATTTTGGTGAACTATTTTCTTAATGCTAATAATTATTCTTTTTACATTTAGAATCAAATAAGCTTTCAAACGATACGCCACCCAACGATATTTGGGAGTATATGAAATTTTTGAGTTACAGCCATTTCGATTTTTTTCAAATTTGACTTCGAGTGGTTCAACCAAATATCTTTGTGTGGCATATCGTTTGAAAGCTTATTTAATTCTGAATTTAAAAAAGAATCATCTTATCTTCTAAAGCGAGAGATAATTATCTGTCTGCTAAATTGATCTGGAATCTCCGTCTAAGGATTTTTGATTTTTTTGATTTTATATGGGGCTTTTGGCCACGATAAATCGATTGGAAATGGTCACCAGTCTGGTAAAATTCGTTTTCTACGTCTTTTTATTAAATTAAAAAGTGAAATTTGTCCATTTTAAACAATACAAAGCACAGCTGATGCAAATATTTTCAATGGCATTACAATAATCATCTGTTTTCTTTTAAACGAAGCACAGCTGATGCAAATGTTTTCAATGCCATTACAATAATCATCTGTTTTCTTTTAAACTGTATTTTATTAGAGGTAAGCCTAATGTTGTATCTATTTATAGTTACCATGGCAACGAATACTTCTGCTAAATAAACATACCCTTTATTTAGTTGTTTAATGTTATAGGCCTAACCTAAACGATGTTCACGGAAATTTGCAATAATAGTTATTGAAATCATAGCCCTGCTTATAATCGAGCTTTAGCTCGGTCTCCTGGTACTAATTAATAATAAAACAAAACCAGTACCTACAGCAAAATGGGGAAAAATCGGAAAACAAGATTTCGTTGTTTTTGGCCGTTATTTTTAATCGGTTAAAGATATGGATGTGCAAATTTCACCGTTGGTTTTTTCTTGAAATTCTACATCGAAATGATGTATCACATGACCACCTTCCTATTTAAAAAAAACAAAGTTACATTTAAAATGTTAATAAAATAGTATTTTTACATAGAGTAGGTTCCTCAATCACATCTTCCTTCAAATTTTCCTTATATAAGAAATTTTCAACCGCTTCCAGACTTAATTGACACCCTGTATTGTGTTATTTTTACGTAAATGATGATCGATTAGGACAGAGGCACTTGGATCTAAGTTTGGTGGTGGTGGTAGCTGTGCGATGTACATAATGTAAGACAGAGATCGAAATAGGCACGCAATATCCCCGACATTTGTCCACAAAACTCGTAATTTCGTCCGTATTTATTTATATATTATTACAGGAATTTTAAATATTTTCGGATTAAATAAAAGTCCTCTGGATGTTAATTCAAGTTTCGTCAAAATCGGTTCAGCCATTTCGGAGATTAACCTGGACATGCAAACAGACAGACAAACATTTATAAATGTGTGTTTAGGTTTTGGTAATGTGTGAATATCCATATGAGCTTAGAAAAAAGCTTATATTTTGAAACCACAGAGAGACACTTTAATTTTATTTATATATAGATGTACAATAGATAGCAATTTGTTACAGAGGCAATAACAAACCATGTTTGAAGCGAACTAAAAGCGTGTGTTCATCTTGTTTCAGTAGGAAGGTGTCAAGTATAGCCTGGTGCAATAGAAACTTTAAACTAGATAGGCGACCTTATGAGAGTCATTACGACACGCCATTCTAGTCCACTGGGCTAGAACTATTGTCTCAGCCTCGGCTGGCTTAGTCATGGTTTCAACAGCAACCAAGTTGTGAGTTGGTTGGAACTATATACTTAAATCTGGCCACAAAAAACTGTAATAGGTTTACATTCTATTAAGTGTTTATTCAATGGTGTTAATTAGACTGCCAACCTATATAATACAAGGTGTCCCATAAGTAAAGTGCCAAACTTCGGGGAATAGTTCTATGGGTCAAAATAAGAAAAAAAGTTCATATAAACACAGACCCGAATACGCTTTGTTTTCCAGATATCCGCCATTTTGTTTTTTGTACAAAATAATTCATATATAGAGAACGGCTTGACTGATTGAGTTCAAACTTGGCATACAGTTTATCCTAACAATGAAATATCTCAAGAAAAATAAGCGATTAAATCCAATCATGAGTTTCAAAATGACGGCCGTTGAAAATTTAAATATTGTGTCTTACCATTACACACAATTAAAATAAACGGTACCAGGAACTGGCACATACTTTCTCACAAACATATTTAAATTATTAAACAGATTCACTGTGACTTCATTATTGTAGGAGGGGTAGTAGAGGTGATTTTAAACTAGGAGATTAACTAATAAGTATTATTATTATTATCTAGAGAGAAAACTATTCGATCGATTTCGAACAAATTTGCACCAAACACGTCAATTAGGCCTGTATAGATGCACGAAAAAAGTTTTGAAACATTTTGAAAACAACCCTCTTTATGGCCAAAAACCCCCAAAAATCAGATATTATTATTATAAGCTGAACGAGAGTTTTTAGAAAGATGCGGTATTTTGCATATGGCAGCGTACATTAAAGGCTACAAATAAACAAAATTTTATCAAAACCGTTAGAACCGTTTTTTTATTTAAAAAAATAATAACTGATTTTTTGGGGGTTTTTTGAAAAAAAGGGGGTTGTTTTTCAAAATTTTTCAAACCCGTTTTTCGTGCATCTATACAGGCCTACTTGACATGTCTGGTGCAAATTTGTTTGAAATCGATCGAATAGTTTTCGCTCTAGCTTTATATACATACAGACATACATATAGACAAGACATTTTGTAAAAAATCTCAGCATCGATTTTTTTGCGATCACTATACTTTCTCTATACTATAGTATAGTGAGAAAGTAAAAAAAAAAGAGCCTAAAATATAATAAACACAAACAGAATAATAATGTTACTTATAATGGACAGCCTCTTAATATGTAAATTAGTTAGTTTAGATTTCAAGGTTACGTATTACACCAATCCGATTAGACTTTAGACACCTTTACAAACAAGAATGGAGGCCGAAGGTCGTTAACAATTTCAGCCAGTAACAATTAGTTATAAAACATTTTATTTCAAAGATGAAACAAATCAGTACAACACTCTCAGATTGGACAATTAATTAAACTTCTTCCAAACTGCATCACAATTTTTTACACAATCTGTAAAAGACCTAAACAAAATTGTAATAATTCAAGCAGCTGGACAGCTGACATGAGTTAAACGAATTTCCAAAATTAAGATTTAGGTTTTCAACCAACAATTCGGGACATTGGTCTACTTAAGAAGGGGCTGAATAGCTGCCCGCGTTAAACCTCGGCCTATAGACACGGCTCACGCACTTCTTCGTTCCACTCGCAGCGGCAAAACTAAGGTAAGATACCGTAAACGTACCCGGGTAAAATGCGGGGGCAGATTATGATCCGAGGCCTCAAGGTCGCCGATGCGAGCGGAACGAAGCAGCACGCGAGCCGGGGCTGGAGGCTTAGGTGCGAACAAATTCTACTAATATATTTCGTACACCGGGTAGCTATTCAGCGCCTTCGCGAGTGGACCAATTTCAAAACTAGTTGGATGAAAGTCTAAAACGTATAAACTCAATTTTGGAAATTCACTCAATTCACGTCAGCGGTTCAGCTGCGTATTCGAATTATTTTGAATGAGGATTATTGACGGAAGGTTAATAAAACTGAAATTAAAGTAGTTACGAAATATATCACCGCCACAAAGTGAGACTATTAAATACAATTAGACCAGGTGTAAGCCTATTGTGTTAGGATAGGTCACTGCCAATGAAAAGAATTTACGACTTATCTACACACTGCTAAATGGTGTTAAACTGTTAATATTACCAGTACAAATAAACTTCGAATACCAACTGTCCAGCCACTGCTGATTTGATCTTTTGCCGAGTTCAAAGTGTTGCAATAAACTATATGGAGACACGTTTTGTAGTTGGGCGTTTCAAAAGATCAGTATTTTCATAGCCTAAAAAGGTTTTCCAACCAGTTTTAACATCTCAAACATTAAAGCTCAGATAATTGACGATTTGTACAAAAATGTATACTGAAACTGTAAAGACAACTTGATTGAGGGAGTGCAATACCAGGACGATACATTTCCATAGTCCTCTTCGATATAACTTATCTTTCGTAGAATTTTGAAGATAATTTTTTGTTATTTGCAGGAAATCGTTCATGAATATTTGAATTGTAGTACGCAGGTGATGAAAATGGTACAAAAATTGGTGATGAAATTTTCAATTTGTATTAAAGATATTTGCTTACAATCAAGACAAAAAGCATTTTCCGTTAAACCACTTGAAAACAGTAAAACAAAGGGCCGAATTTCGCTATCGACTATACATTGGAGCTTTCTGCAAATTTAAATTTCGTATGGACGTGGCGAAAATCAAAATTAAGACAGCGATTAGTAATGAGGCGCGGCCCTCGTCTAGTTCACTCCTGCTGTGCCCTGTCGAAGATGCGTCTCTCTTTTCGGGTGTGCCGTCACTCCTCTTGTAGACTTGCCATTATGGTTGTGGTGTATGAAGGTTCTTCAAATAAGGTGACGAAACATTATTACAGTACTTGAAAACATACCATATAGCCTTAAGCTGGCTCCCCCCTTTAACTATAGACTGTGACATCAGCTAATGTTTGCGTGCAAGCCATTATTTAGCACGATCACTATCAACATAGATCCAGTGGTTATTGTTACATAAGGCGGACCACCTCACACATCGCCCCCTCTCCATCATCAGATTCGGTCACTTCTGACACCAGTTGTAACGGGCCCCTCGCTGCCAGTCCGGCTCCTCCAGCGATGGCGTCTTACCTTGTTGGGTGTGCCGTCGGCTTTCGTGCGAGCCTACGGGCTTTGTCAGGATGGTTGGTGGTGAGAAGATTCTATAAAGAAGGCGGTAAACAAGTAGTGGATTTAATATTGTTTATTAAATCAACCACTCTGCCGGTCCCGTAAATGTGTACTCCCCATTCCCCATTTAAGAGTCTATTCACAGACGCGGTGGTTCCTAGACTGTTGCATCTCTTGGTGCTTCCAACTAGCCTCCCTCTCCCTTTACTTTACTCTAAACCTCATCAATATCATCAGCCTGCATCTCTGCCTAATCAATTCCATTACTTTATTTTACGTTATTACTATTGTTAAATACTACAAGGAGGAGGGTACAGATAGTGTGAAGTAGCGTGAAGCGTCACTTGAGCATGCGCTGTAACGTCTTACCCTCTCCTACTCGACTGTGAGTCTTCAGTACAGTCACTACCAAAAAGTGTTGACATACAATCAACACGACTACATAGCAGACACGAATTAGGTAGGTCAGGCGGCTCTGACTGTACTCCACCGCGAGAGGGGAAATGTGGTGGGAGCCGGCGTAGGAGACTTGCACACCCCCTCTTCGCGCTCCATCCTAATTGGCGCTATCTGTACCTGACACAGTAAGTGTACACAAGCGATATTCTAGTCGTGACCGATAGCCTTATATCACAGGCCGGTCTTCTCAAGGTCAATCCTCTCACTGAATTAGCTACATTTACTCGAATCGCATTGCACACCATGATTCTGCAATCTGCGGTACGATTACCCGCTTTGCTCCTGTATCGCGAGAGTATGGACACAGACCAAGATACCATCTTGAATTTCAACTCCCATAAGAGCAATCTTAAACGCGTAACAAGATCACTGGAAATAAATAACTAACGAGCTTGACTTGTGAGAAAGTAACTGGATAAAATAAAACCTGAACACAAAATCTCACAATAAATACGTTTACTAACCTCAAACGCGTTTCAACGACAATGCCGCCATCCTCAGTGATGCACGGGCTACAGTAACCAAACTATAACCATAGATCATGAATAATAAAATAGATCATGCATGCATACGAGGGCTGTGTGCCGCAAAAAAGGTTGTCGGGAAAATAGTGCATGATCGCGCCGCGAGGTAGCGCTAGGGAGAAATCATTGGTAGCATGGGTGTTTCACACAGCTTCCGTCGTTTCCCCAATAGATAGCGCCACTATCGTCGAATTTCCAGTGGAACGAAATATTGCATTGGATCGGAGTTCTATTAAGTTATCCAAATACAATGCTATAACTAGTTAAACGTATTTATTGTGAAATTTTGTGTTCAGGTTTTATTTTATCTAAGATTACTAGAGTAATAATGATCAGAAAATTATTCTGAATATGTTATTTTAAAGGTTAGGTCAGTCTGAATGTGAATATCATTTAGTTTTTTTTTTAATATGTTCTTTGACTTAAATAAAAATCAAAGTTTGCCATTTTTCTCTTATTCAATAATTCAAATATCAAAAATGGAAAAAGCTCACCACATTCGAAGTTTAAATCGAAGGACCATAATCCGAGACCGCAAGGTCGAGGTGCGAACTCGCAAGAAATTTTCCGCTGCGAGCGGAACGAAGCAGCGCGTGAGCCGGGGATGTAGGCTTAAGTGCAAACATATTACACGCGGGCAGCTATTCAGCGCCTTCGTGATCAATTTCCAAAACAGTTGTGTTCCTAAAACATATAAACGTAATTTTGGAAATTCGCTCAACTCACGCCGGCGCAGTGGTTCAGCTGACAAAGTATCTCCGCTTGGGACAGACTGTTTCGAGTAGGTTAAATATCATCCAAATAAATTAAGTCTGTACTGCTAAATACGCGACCGCGTTACGATTGTATTGTACGTAAAATATTATTTTGTTATGTTTTTTAAAACTGGAGTGAACAATTGAACTTTATTTCCTTTCAATTTGTCAGATGTCCGATACAACAAAACACTTCAGCGATTAATATATTCAGGAAGCGAAGTTAAATGACAACAAACAGTTCGAGGTCAGTGGTCAGTAGGACGACTAGGCTTCGCTATCTGGACAGATTCCAAGTGTTATATGCAGTAGCGAAGTTTAAAAATAATACGAGATAAGCCTTACCGCGACGTTACGAAAGTAAATAAATTTAAATAATTCGACCGCGCAGCTGAACCGCTGACGTGAGTTGAGCGAATTTCCAAAATTAAGTTTACAGGCCTATGTTTTAGGGTTTCAACAAACAATTTTCGTGATGGATCTATTCATCCGAATAATATGGGAAAGAAAGTTGTTTGTAAGGCTGTTATGAGTCATGTTTTTAATAAACTTAAAATGAGTCCTTCTTCAAAGGATATTTTTTAGAATAAATGGAATTCATGATAACATATGTTGCATAAATGACTGTAGTGAGCCTGGGGAACTTGGCGAGCATGTGGAAGGGATCACGTCTAATAAAAGCCATAGAAAAGAGAAATGTTTTAATATTATCCATCAGAACTCTCAATTTGCTACGAATAAAATTGATGAATTAAATTTACTCTGCTTGGAATACAGACCTCATGTATTTGTTGTAACAGAACATGCGTTTGATAAAGAAAATATTGACTGTTTTACCATAAAAGAATATATTTTGGTCAATAGTTTCAGTAGAACTAATCAGAAAGGTGGTGGAGTAGCTCTCTTTGCCCGTAAAAATTTAAACGTGGTACCTTTTCTCATTAGTGAGAACCTCAGTTCTGAAAAGGATTTCGAAATTACTTGTGCAAATTTTGCATGTAAAGATAATAAAATAATTATAGTAGGGCTATATCGAGCTCCAAGTGGTAATTTGGATGTAATTAATTGACTTTGTTGTAGAAGGTCTTGACAATAGAAATAACGTTATGAGTATCTTTCTGGACCTTTCGAAAGCGTTTTGACCGTGTTGATTTGAATTTATTACTTACAAAATGTGAAAGACTTGGCATTCGAGGACAGCCACTTCTGTGGCTAGAATCGTTTATTTACAATAGAACACAATGTGTTACTGTTGCAGGAAGGCTGTCTAAAATGTCGAAATTAAAATATGGTGTACCTCAAGGGTCAGTTCTTGGACCAGTTTTGTTCTTAATCTTTATAAATGATTTGTCATCAGCAGTATATGTGGATAGATTAATTCAATTTGCTGATGATACAACTTTAATATTCAAAGCAGATTCTCTCCAAAATCTAGAGCAAAGGGCTTTTGTACAGGTGAATGCTACTTATCAGTATTTCACTGAAAATAATTTGGTAATCAATCCAGAAAAAAACAAATATTTGAATTTTAGTTTAAAACCAAACACTTTTCAGACATTAAGTGTCTTTCTTGGAGAAAAAGAACTTGAAGAAGTAAATTCAATAAAGTTCTTGGGTCTTACCATAGATAACAAGCTGACTTGGAACTATCATGTCAATAGCATCAGTGTTAAAGTTAGTTCAGGAATATTTGGATTAAGAAATTTAAAATTATATTGTAACTCTTCAGTTCTTTTAACAGCTTACTATGGTCTAATATACCCACATCTGAGCTATGGACTTCTACTTTGGGGGAATTCATCAGTTCAGAATATGCAAAAAGTGTTTGTCCTACAAAAAAAAAGCTATAAGGCTTATAGCAGGTATAAATAAACAAAAATCTTGTAAAAAATACTTTAGAGAATTGAGAATTTTAACACTTCCTAGTATGTATATAATGGAAGTAATTCTCTATTTTAAATATAAGTGTGATCTTGTTCAGAACAAGGACATACATAATTATAACACCAGAACCGCTTGCAACTATCGTGCTAATCGGCACAGGTTGAATTTATATAGTAAACTTCCTTTGCAAGCAGGTCCTTTATTCATGAATAATCTTCCCATTAAAATAAAAAAGATACAAAATTTAAATTCTTTTAAAAACAGCCTTAGGCAACTAATGTTGTCTGGATCCTTTTACTCTGTGGAGGAGTTTATGTGCCATGATTTTTGGTCTAGTTCCCTTTGAAGATCCTCTGAATGTGAAGTCTCATCTTCCCTTTCACATGTTCTTGGTTGGGTCCTTAAAGGTTTTCTATTGTTGTTGTTATTATTATAATTAATTATTATTGTTGTTGTTATTATCTATTGTGAGTTTTTATTATTGTTACTTTGTCCTCAGCGGAAATAAAATTATTAAAAAACTGTGAATTATTCTAAGTAGATTTTTAAATGACTAGTATTGGTTACATGTATATGTTTTATTGTATGGTTATTGTTTTTGTAAGTTACATATATATATTGTTAGTATTGTTGACTTGTCTTATACAAATATTTGTCAAAGAGACCAATAAATGATTGATTGATTGATTGACGAATGTGCTGAATAGGTGCAAAATGCTTCGTACGCCACTCCGCATATTGGTAGTTTTTTCAACTTCAATGCACAGTGCATTGAATGATTCGCACGCCATTCCGCATATTGGGAGTATTTTCAATACACAGTGGATTGCGTGCTTCGCACGCCAACCCCCGTATTGGGAATATCTTCAATACACAATGCATTGTGTGCTTCGCACGCTAACCCCCGTATTGGGAGTATCTTCAACACACAAAGCATTGCGGGGTTTTTACAAGGGTTTTACAGGAGTTTGACCTACTGGATGAAACCCTTGTAAAAAATAACAGATGTATCATCTTTAACATTTTGTTGTTATTTAAATTTGGAAAAGTTATAACTTTAATTGGCCATTATGTTGGATAGAGTCAACATACAGACCTCCGGTCTGATACCAATCTTCTTCTTTTATCAAGACCTTTAAAATGAGGTGTCACTCAATATTGGTTCTCATTTAAAAGTTTCGACTTAACCCCAAAATACCCCATTTTTGGAGAAGGGTTTGAAATTTACGATACACCAAAATTTTTGTTCATGTTAACAATTACCAAAGCAAATCTGTTTATTTCCATTAATAAAAAAAATAATGGAGGGGGGGCTTTTAAGACACCTGGTACTTCGTACACGCAGCGCCTTCGTGAGTAGACCAACAGTACCTAAAACGCATGCACCTAATTTTGGAAATTCGCTCAACTCACGTCAGCGGTTCAGCTGCGTGACCGAATTATTAAACTAAGAATACATTTTATAACCTCATTCGTGAATAACAATTCTTGCATGGTTTTACAAAGATTTTAAAATGATTTACTCGAGCAAAAATAAACAACGGCAACCTTCGGACGAACGCGGCGAAGAGGTTAAGGATCTTAAAATGATTGTGAGAAAAAAACAGCAAATTGGTAATCCGAGGAATGACTAAGTCATACCGGAGGAAAGTATATATATATAACGAAACCGGTTTTACGGTAACGACGCAATGGAACACGTTATAGCCGGAGAACGTCATATATTCCACAATATAACAACCAGTTCCGATTCCACTCAGACGTTGACCCGTTGTTTTATAAATAAGCACTCGGCTCACCGGGACACTCACATTCTATTTTAACCGTGAGAGCAATACGAAGGACAAACCGATTTCGAGAGGTATTTTATTTGCTGATGACGCAAGATTCTTACTCGGATGCGGGTAACAGACTGAACCGCGGTTTTTATACAGGGCTGATTAAAGAAGAAACGGAAAAACTTTCAGGGCGCGTTCTACTAGTGAAAATAAAGAAAAAAGTTCCTATAAACATAGGTTCGAAAATGCTTCGTTTTCCACATATCCGCCATTTTTTTCGTACAAAAAATAATTCTCATATCCTTTACAGGCTGTCCCACGAAGAAACGGAGAAACTCTCAGGACCTGTTCTTCAGGTGAAACTAACAAAAAAAGTTCATATAAACATAGGACCGAAAACTCTTCGTTTCCCAGATATCCGCCATTTTGTTTTTTTGTGCAAAATAATTCATATCTAGAGAACGGCTTGACTGGTTGAGTTCAAACTTGGCATGAAGCTTAACCTAACAATGATATATATCTCAAGAAAAATAATCGATACTATAGTATCTTGCGTTTCAAAATGGCGACTGTTTGAAATTTTCATACCTAAATAACTCAAAAACAGTACATTTTCATGAAAAATGTCAAGACACCTTTTTTGTAGCCCTTTTGATTCCCTTGTGCTTCATCATTTCGCAAGTTGTGATAAAACAGTTTACTTGGTAATACCTCTGAAATGGACATTGTGCTTCCTCATTCCGCAAGTTGTGTTAAAGTAGTTTACTTGGTAATACCTCTGCAATGAACATTGTGCTTCCTCATGGTGTAAGTTGTGTTAACAATACCTCTGAAATGGACATTGTGCTTCCTCATTCCGTAAGTTTTATTAAAATAGTTTACTTGGTAATACGTCTGAAACGGACATTGTGCTTCCTCATTTCGTAAGTTGTTTTAAAATAGTTTACTTGGTAATACCTCTGAAACGGACATTGTGCTTCATTATTTCGTAAGTTGTTTTAAAATAGTTTGCTCGGTAATACCTCTGAAATGGACATTGTGCTTCCTCATTTCATAAATTGTGTTTTTATTCAATATTTTCTATACTTTTGAAGTGTAAATCAGAATATCGCCATAGAAGTATACACTTCTCCCGTGTCGTCTTAATAAGCACACCTATACCGTGTTCACCGAGAGTTTAAAGTGAAGCACCACCTTACAATGGCCGATGTTAGGGATTTGGGCCAATGAGGAAAACGAACATCACGTGTGGGACGGCCGACTCTGCGTATGATTCACAGTAGTTCTTAGAAAACAAGCATTCTCTTTACTAACCAACAATAACGTTCACGTTCGTCCCTGTGGTAGGTCCGCAAGTGACACAGTCCGCCCGGCACATAAATATCGTAGGGGGAGGTGTTTCACTTTAAACTCTCGGTGAACACGGTATATACTTGGTTGTTGTGGGGACCTCGTGACGGCTTTGGTTCGAATACGGGAGAACATTTTTAGGCGACGGTAGTGCAAAGGTAGTTTAAACCCGGGACCCGTAACATTTACTTCCCAGCAAACAGATTAGTTCGTCTACGAAGAAAATGTAAAATTATCCGGACACCACGGGTAAATGAATACAGTACTGCAAAAACAGTTCTCCAATGAAGCACGACCGAACGCAGAAAGATACAGCCGAAGTGGTGCGCGTTGACCGACCATGATTGTGCACATAAGGACGGATTGAGTAAGAACGCTTTCACCGTCAGACAGTCTCCGTGAAGCAGGTTACGTCAGCTCCGCCCTCTTTCTTACACGTAATAGTCTCGACCTTTACCGCTTTGCCCGTACAGTTATAATTCTTCGCGAGTTTCGCAAGTTGTTCCTATTTCAAAATACAATGCCCTACACGTTCACTACTACGCAAATTTCGTGTTTCCTACGCTAGGAGCTGTTATCTTCTAGCCCAAATGAGTAGAAATTACCTTATTTTTTATTTTTGAACCTTTCTACGTAATAATCACTGATTTTTAAAGCGGACGCACATGTAAAATGCTGAGTATTGAATATTCTCCCAATACGGGGGTTGGCGTGCGAAGCACGCAATGCATCGCGTATTCAAAATACTCCTAACACGGCGGTTGGCGTGCGAAGCACGCAATGCTTTACGTATTGAAAATACTCCCAATACGGGGGTTGGCGTGCGAAGCACGCAATGCATTGTGTATAGAAAATTCTCACAAAACGGGGATTGGCGTGCGAAGTACGCAATGCATTGTGTATTGAAAATACTCCTGCATTGTGTATTGAAAATACTCCCAAAACGGGGATTGGCGTGCGAAGCACGCAATGCTTTATGTATTGAAAACACTCCTAATACGGGGGTTGGCGTTCGAAGCACGCAGTGCACTGTGTATTTAAAATACTACCAATATTCGGATTAGCGTTCGAAGCACGCCATGCATTGTATATTGAAAATACTCCCAATACGAGGGTTGGCGTGTGAAGCACGCAATTCACTGTGTATTGAATATTCTCCCAACACGTGAACATTCTTCTCAGCTGCGCGAACGAATTATTTATATGTATAGATTTACCAATTCTAGCAAAGAGCACAGGCTATCCACACGACTAAGACCAAGCGTTGAAAATAAAAGAAACGGTTTGAATATTCTATCCGTTTCCCCAACGTTTTCTCGGTCACGTGACAGGCGACCTTGTAGATTGAAATCTCGCGTGCCTGTAATGTCCATTGTAACAAAACGAGTTGATCTGTCCACACAAAAACCCGAACCTCCACTGATAAAACTAAATCAAAGAAACTTGTCCAGTCTGGTTTTCAACACAATGGTAACAGAGTCATTTCGAAGGAAAATTCAATTCAATGTGAAATAGAAATTCTCCGTTTTAGTTTACTAAAATAACGCGCGCATATTTTGAAACCACCGATTATCGGACTTTTATTCACCAAGGGTTACTAACAAGATGATCTGAAACCAACACAACAGATATTTCTATATTCTTTCAGTAAAAATAATTCGACCACGCAGCTGAACCGCTGACGTGAGTTGAGCAAATTTCCAAAATTAAGTTTATAGACCGATATTTTAGGGTTTCGACCAACAATTTGGGAAATAGGTCTATTCGCGACGGTGCTGAATAGCTGCAAAATGGTTCGCACGCCATTCCACATATTGGGATTGTCTTCAATACACAAAGCATTGCGTGCTTCGCACGCCATTCCACATATTGGGA
>JAGFPH010003917.1:28083-40099 GCA_018207615.1 Philaenus spumarius | reverse complement strand
CAATAAAAATGCTCACATAAAGTCATGACAAACACTTTATAACTAATTATTTAAGCTGTATAAATGACTGTTTTCTTTTATTTTTATTAGTGGTTATAGTTTGTTATCAATTTTCTATGGTTAAAAATTCCAGTGTGTTTTAAAATGTCCTTAATTATTTTGTAATTTAGTACTTTTTAAGTCATGCATTGTTTTACAAGAATCAAGTTTTATAAAATATGAAACCGTATCAACAAATTATTTTTCGTTTCAAACGTTTAAGTTTAACATAATTGTATAAAATAAAAATAGAATAGCTCGGCCTACTGGAGTATCTATAGTTTTGTAATTAAAAGGTTTAGCTTTCATTTAATTACTGCTCATTTTAAAAAACCGGCATATCTGTACTATTATATGCCGTACTCGTACTTTAAATCAACCAAACTACTACGTTCCACATTCTAATATCTTTAAGAACACTTATTTGAATGAAACTAATCAAATAACAATCAGTATTATCATATGTGAATTTTGTCCTCCTAGATCCAACAAATATCACACTGTGCGTCGTGAGTAGACCGATTTCCCAAAAGGTTGGTTGAAACCCTAAAACATGTAAACTTAATTATGGAAATTTGCTCAACTCACGTCAGAGGTTCAGCTGCGTTGTCGAATTATTTGTATTTCTAACTTTTAGGTTAGGTTTTAGTTTAAGTGTAGACCTGAGCCTTGATGGTTCTTTTAACCTTTATTATAACTGCTGTTATAAAATAATTTGATTTGGACATTTACCATTACTTAACATCTTAGCTATTAGGTTATTATTAATCCTACACCTTTATTATAAAGAAAACATAACATTTTTATGTGTATAGAAGGTTCCAACGGGGTTGGCGTGCGGAGCACGCAGAGATCTCCCCTAGTAAAACATGTAAACTTAATTTTGGAAATTAGCTCGACTCACGTCAGCGGTTCAGCTGCGTGCACGAATTATTTAAGTTTGTCACGCTGCTTCTACGCCAAGATTGTGTATGCGCGCAGTTCCAACACAAGATTATGTACTTGTTCCACATACAGATAGCGGATAAGACAATGGTCGGGTGCATTGGCGTAGCTGTTCTAAATATTAGAGAGCAGTTGCGTCATAACCAGTTTTAACAGATAATATTATGCAACGTTCACTGTTGCAACATTGCATTGCCATCCGCGTTCGGACCAGATTCGACCCGTTATTTCCCGTTAATTGTATATTTATAGTTCGGGAGAGGAAACGCTTTGCGATTTCGTCAAATGTACCAGTTATGGTGTAACTGTTGCAGTGTGGTTTTTCCTTGTAAATGTACAGTTTTTGTTTGCATTCTCCTTTGTGTTCGCATATTATATTCTTAAAAAAGTTGAGTTTATACTTTGTCCGAACAGACGTGCACTCTAAGTCATAAAATCGACCCTCGCTCACGCACGCGCAGACACAATCACACGGCCTACCTGCTTAATGGTTCTCCCATTAATCACCTACTAGCCCTAGTGCTACATAATCACATTTTTCTAACCGTTAACTTTACTTAATTTTTACTCTAATTACTGAACTGTAAATATTATTCCTCGCAAAATGAGTTCAAACACGGTACAATTGTGACAACTCTAAGCGGTTTTACGGCCAGTAGGTTACGAAATCATAAATTTGACTACTTAAAAATTGTTATTGACATTTTATTTGAATTAGCACGATTATCACAGTAACATACATAACTGCAGTGATTCTATAAGTGATTTCAAACGTATTTGACCTACCAAGGTACACGTTCGTGCCAAATTTGAAGTTTCTATCTAAAATAGTACTCAAGTTATAAAATAATTTGTAAAACACACAAACAGACGGACAGACAGAAAACTAGGCATGTGAGACCCAAATTTATATGACGTTTTTCGATTGTCTTGACCTAAGGAGTAAATGCACAAAATTTTTCCAGGGAGTTTGTAAACACTCTGTATATATATATATATATATATATATATATAGCCTATGTGTTCGCACTATAGCGGCCGCATTTTAAGCCCGGTTCGGTCCAAATTTAGTACACATGTTGGTTGTCTACGTCGCTCGGACGAGTTCGTTGGCCAAAAAAAAATCCAACGACCGGAAACACGTTTTTTGACAGGAAGTAACTATTTTTGAGATTTTTCCTACGCGAATGATTTTTTTTTCGAGTTTTTTCTGCAAATATAAATGTAGGATGTTATTCTGCACGTTTTGTTTTTTTTACGCGACCTTATAGCTCGCTTGGTTCCCCGAACTCGATCAAAACGTAAAATGCTGTAGAAGTACCTGGTTCAAAGCCATGTGGTGGATTCTTGTGTATTACAGATACGCCCAATATGCGGGATGGCGTGCGAAGCACGCAATGCATTGTGTATTGAAGATACTTCCAATACGGAGGTTGGCGTGCGAAGCACGCAATGCTTTGTGTATTGAAGATACGCCCAATATGCGGATTGGCGTGCGAAGCACGCAATGCTTTTTGTATTGAAATTTTCCAAATTGTTGGTTGAAACGTAGAAGTCCCCGTTTCAAAGTCATATGGTGGATTCTACCGCAAGGTTGGCGTGCGAAGCACGCAATGCATTGTGTACTGAAGACACCCTCAATATGGGGGTTGGCGTGCGAAGCACGCAATGCTTTGTGTGTTGAAGACACTCCCAATACGGTGGTTGGCGTGCGAAGCACGCAATGCTTAGTGTATTGAAGATACTCCCTATATGCGGAATGGCGAGCGAACCATTTTGCAGCTATTCACCACCGTCGTGAATAGACCTATTTCCCAAATTGTTGGTTGAAACCCTAAAACATAGGCCTATAAACTTAATTTTGGAAATTTGCTCAACTCACGTCAGCGGTTCAGCTGCGCCGTCGAATTATTTTAAGATTAGATTAACACTGTAATTTTAATTTAAAAGCAATTAATTTTACAATGTCGTTAGTCATGCGGGCGACGTTTCTTTCCTTGTAATCCGAGAATTTTAAGTCATTTAATTTCCGAATATTTTTTGAATACAAATTATGCAATCTGTCTACCGACGTACAAGGAAACGAGCAATAAAATGGTGTTTTCATCATTCCGTACCGAAAGTAGCTACTTTCGATGTCAGCTGGTAGCAACGAAAACGATCGTTTCCCAAGCTCTAATTTAGAGCAAGGGAAAAACGATCAGCTGATTTTCCCTTGCTCTAAATTTGTTTTCCCTTGCTCTCAATTAGTTTTCCATTTGCCCGCTACGCGCTCTGACGTCGCTTTGCCGTTTATTCTTACAATTTATATCAGCTGTTCTTATTGTTCAACAATGTAAACAACATTAAATTTTACTGAGGTTTCTTCTTCAGCATTGTGTGTATTTTTGCGTCGTGATGAAAAGTACCGTTCATAACTTGTACCGAAAGTGATTTTCCGGCACTTGCTCCAATTATTCCCGTACTCGGCTTCGCCTCGTACGTGAAACACACTTTCACATGCTCGGCTTCGCCTCACACGTGAAATTCGATATTCCTGTGTTCGGCTCCGCCTCACACATGAAACTTGGGCGCGCACCGGAAAGTGCCACTTTCGGTACTAGTAATGAAATATACTATTTTCCTCCTAGAAATATGATTGGCGTGGTAATCCTTTTCTTTAGTTTACTGTTTAAAATATTCCGAACAAAATAAAATACAGGAAGCGGAAAGAACCATTCATTTCTACAAACTTATAGAAAACAAAGTACCGTAGTTATTTTATACAGTACTCGCTTCGCTCGCCAACCCCCGCGGATACTCATGCCTAAGCAAATGCACGCAAATTATTGTATACTCTTATATTTTCATGGAAATGACGATTGAGTGGTGCCCTGTACATAGCTAATGTGACACAGAGATTGAAATAGACACTACAATCCCCATTAATTCGAATTACGGCATGTGTTGTTATTTTCCATTTAATATTTAAATAAACAACAATCAACTTGTAAACAAATTTTGATATTGCCAACTAAAGGAAACAATATAATTTGTTGCATCATATGTTTGACTTGCATTGACTGTGTAAAAACTGTTAGTTGTGAAGAATAAATTATCTGATTATAAATTTGCTAAATTGGTTGCTATGGTAATAATTGTGAATGCATTTAATAATCCTGTTTAGGTTTAGTATAGGCCTAACCTAAAATTATGTTGTTTTTGATCTCGTTAGCAAATGTTAATATGTAACAACAGATGTTTGAATTGAATTATAATACACTAGGGGAAACTCCTGCGTGCTCCGCACGCCTACCCCGTTGGAACCTTCTATACACATAACCATGTTATGTTTTCTTTACAATAAAGGTGTAGGATTAATAATAACCCCAAAGCTAAGATGGTAAATAATGTTAAATGTTCAAATCAAATTAGTTCGTATATTCTATAACAGCAGTTATAATATAGGGTAAAAGAACCAGCAAGGCTCAGGTCTACACTTAAATAAAAACTTAACCCAAAAGTTAGAAATACAAATAATCGCTTCAAAGTTTGAAATCGGCTGTTAATGGAGATATTGGAGCAAACAGCTGTTTTATCTGTTATTTTATTCAATTGGTTGCTATGGTAATAAATGTGAATACATGTGTTGGTTCATCAGTCTAGGCCTACCCTAAGAATTTTTCCGACAAAATTTACAAATATTGAAATGAAAAATGTTTTTATCAAAATTAATTACAGCCTACGTTACTCAGGGATAGTGTAGGTTTTTATTAGTGAAACTATTTTTTTCAATCGGTTCAGTAGTTCCAGAGATTACCCCCTACGGCCCCTACATACAAACAAACAAAAAAACAAACTTTACCTCTTTATAATATTAAGTATAGATAGTATAGATGTGATCTCTTTTTTTTAAATGTGTTTTATCTTATTAAATTATTTTACTTGAAAATACTCCCAATACGGGGGTTGGCGTGTGAAGCACGCAATGCATTGTGTATTGAAAATATTCCCAATACGGAAGTTGGCGTGTGAAGCACGCAATGCATTGTGTATTGAAAATACTCCCAATATGGGGGTTGGCGTGCGAAGCACGCATTGCACTGTGTATTGAAAATACTCCCAACATGGGGGTTGGCGTGCGAAGCACGCAATGCACTGTGTATTGAAAATACTCCCAATATGGGGGTTGGCGTGCGAAGCACGCAATGCACTGTGTATTGAAAATACTCCCAATATGGGGGTTGGCGTGCGAAGCACGCAATGCACTGTTTATTGAAAATACTCCCAATATGGGGGTTGGCGCGCAATGCACTGTACGTCGGCCGATTCTCATAGTGTTCATTGTCAAGCTCACATGTGCGTCCTTAGCAGTGAACGTGTTAAAAGGGTTTAAATTCAAATCCTGACCCCCCCCCCCCCCCACGAAAAGTTTTCCTGGCTACGGCACCCTTAATTAGTTTTTGCTTTATGTTGATTCTATGTCAGTCAGGATAAAGTAGCTTATCTATTTTCTGTCTATATATATATATATATATAGTCTATATATAATCCAAATGCCACTCACTTATCACGAAATCTCAAAAACCACCGAACGGATTGGAATGAAATTTGGTATGTAGCTTATTCTAGGGCCCTAGGTGCTCGCTAAGAAAGGTTTTGAAAAATTCGAAATTTTAGGGTGGTGTTTGGGGGGGGGGGGGGGGCAAAGTTACTAAAAAATACGACCGAACGGATTGGAATGAAGTTTGGTTCCTCTAGGGCCCTAGTTGCTCGCTAAGAAAAGTTTTTTTTTAAATACAAATTTTAGGGGGGTTTGGATGGGTCAAAGTTACTAAAAAAAAAAAAACAACCGAACGTATTGAAATGAAATTTGGTATGTAGCTTCCTCTAGGGCCTTAGGTGCTCGCTAAGAAAGGTTTTCAAAAAAATATAAATTTAAGGGAGGAGTTTGTTGGTTGGTCAAAGTTACTAAAACAATTCTACTGAACGGATTTTAATTAAATTTGGTATGTAGCTTCCTCTAGGGCTCTAGGTGCTCGCTAAGAAAGGTTTTCAAAAAATTCGAAACTTTAGGTGAATTTGGGGGGAAAGGTCAAAGTTACCAAAGAAAAAACGACCGAATGGATTGGAACTAAATTTGGTTGGCTATGTAACTTGCTCTAGGGCCCTCTAGGTGTGCTCGCTAAGAAAGGTTTTTAAAAAATTCGAAGTTTTAGGGTGGGTTTGGGGGTTAAAGTTACTAAAAATCCCCGTAAGAAATACATAGTGTAATATATGTATTGATATATTTTGTTTGGTTAACTTTGATTTGTCTATCCGTGCAAAGCCGGATCGTGCCAGCTAGCTAAACATAAATACTGTATATAGATAAGTTACGTTAATGTAAATTTATAACAAGGTTTATAGATTGCTATGCGGCAGAAGGCTAAATTTATGTTGAGTGTTTGTGAATAAACCAGGATATCAGATGCCAAGTTGTAAACTTTCAAGTTTAGACTCGTCGTAAAGTGTCTAGTGCACACATGTCTTGTTAATCATTAAACTGGAAGTATCTTGAAAGCTATGCCTCTTTCGGTAATCCTAGGTTGATGTCCTGGGATAGGAATGTATACTGTGCTGTCAAATAGTGATATTATACCGGGTATCCCACCTAACATGTTACAGCAGCTAACTTTAGAACTATAAATATGACAGAGTACTTTGAACGGGGAACCGTCTTTTCTTTTCAATGAAGTTTTAAAAAATCCATTTTGGGAAATGTAAAAAATTACCGCAATGTGGCGGCCAACTTCGAAATTTCTTATGGAACACCCTGTATTTTATGGGGTTTTCTGGTGTTGAAACCCTAAAACATATAAACTTCATTTTAGAAACTTGCTCAACTCACGTCAGCGGTATAGTCGCGTGATCCAATTATTACCTAATACACTTTGCATAACGACGGCGCGTGTGTTTATTGGACACTTATTCATGCTAATCTTAATCACAATAAAATCGTTTAAAAAAATTATTACATTTGTCTGATGAATAATGTTTTACGTATTGCAAATACAAATCGAATCCAGTTAAAATGGGAAGTGTTATTAATTTAATCTGACGCTTTTATATTATACTTTTCTAATCACCAATGATTTGATATATAACTATATTCTTCGTTTGCTGATATGGGCAATTTTGTACTTTTACTTAATTGACATTAGACATTTAATTGTATTAGACCTGGTTCCGTAGGTCATATATCTATTACATGAAAAATGCCTGTCATTCATGCAAAAACTTGGCCATACTTCGCCCACCGATGCCCCCGATCCAAGATCCTCTGACCTAATCAGAACTGTGGTTTTACTGGTCATGCGTCAGAATCCAGATCACCCCCATCACCCTACTCCGATTCAATTGCTTCTGTCCTAATTCTTTGTAATTTCCGTGAAAATATCAGAGTGTACAATAATCTGTTTGCATTTTCTTGATGAGCAAAGCGAGCAGGGGGAGCCCTCTAGTACATTCATATTTATAACATGAAAGTTTAAATTGTTTTGTATAATTATTGCTACAATTATTGACGGGTGTGTACAATCATAGATCATGAATAATAAATAGATCTTGCATCCATACGGGGACTGTGTGCCGGAAAAAAGGTTGTCGCTAAAATAGTACATGATCGCGCAGCGAGGTAGCGCTAGGGAGAAATCATTGGTAGCATTGGTGTTTCAAATAGCTTCTTTCGTTTCCCCAATAGATAGCGCCAAAAAAGTCGAATTTCCAGTGGAACAAAATATTGCATTGGATCGGAGTTCTATTAGGTTATCCAAATACAATGGTACAATGTACACTAATTATATTTGAGGTTATCTTTTCCGTTTTTTATTGTTTTCTCTATCTAAATTTTTCTTGCCCGCTTTAGTGACTCTTAATTGTGAAAATCTTGCATCGATTGTGCAAAATTGTAACGATAGTTATATCACCGACGAAAGGAAAGAAACAAATAATAATCGTTTCAAACGGAAGCTCTCAGAATCTGTTAAAACTTAAAAAGATCGTATTTGTTTAGTAAGATCTTATTTGTTTTAAAAAGATCTTATTTGTTTTAAAAAGATCTTATTTGTATTCAAAAGATCTTATTTGTTTTAAAAAGATCTTATTTGTTTTAACAATGCCTTATTTGTTTTAACAATATCTTATTTGTTTTAACAATATCTTATTTGTTTAAAAAGATCTTATTTGTTTTAACAATATCTTATGTTTTAACAATATCTTATTTGTTTTAACAATATCTTATTTGTTAAAAAAGATCTTATTTGTTTTCAAAATACTTCTTTCTTTTAAAAAGATGTTATTTGTTTTATGAAGATCTTATTTATTTAAAAATTATCTTATTTGTTTTAAAAAGATCTTATTTGTTTTCAAAAAATCTTATTTGTTTTAACAGCATCTTATTTGTTTAAAAAAGATATTATTTGTTTTAAAAAAATCTTCTTTGTTTTAAAAGATCTTTTTTGTTTAAAAAAAATCTTATTTGTTTAAAAAGATCGTATTTTTTATAAAAGAGCTTATTTGTTTAAAAAATATTAAACATTCTAATCTACGATCAAATCAAAGTAAGGACAAAATCTTAATTTTTGTTTGAACTGCAAAAGTTAAGACAAACAAGATGTACGTTACTTTAGTTTTTAAAAAAGGGAAAGGACGGAAAACGCACTACTAAAATTTCATTAAAATTAGGCTGCTTGGAACTGAAAGGACGACGCACTAAAAACTTCCTAAAAACGTTAAAAAACTCAAACACTATTTTGTTGATAACCTTGTGTAGTTTTTCACTTATTTGTGATCAAATAAAACTTCTCATCCCAGATTTAAACTCTTTGGTTTGTATTCCCCCAACAATTAATAAAATATGGATAAAAACTCTTTAATTTTCCAAGATGGCGGCCGCTGCACAGCACGTACGAGTGTTTGTTTTGATAGATTATCGTATAATATTACCATGGATATGCGAAATCTCCCTTTATGACGAACAACACCACAACATAACTGGATTATGCAGATAATGATGACATTCCGTAAATAGAATATAGCTATTTCAACCATAATTAACTAATTGACTTGGCGATTCTTTAGTTGTTAGAATGCTTATTAGTTTTAATTAGTTGATAATTACCGAAGGTCAAACTAATTTAGCTAACCGTATACAAATACAGTTTAATCAGGTCAGGCATGACAGATTCGTATGGTGCTTTCTTTCTAGGAAGTCAAGTCACGCTAAACGAACATACAGCTTTCAGGAAGTTGAGCTGAAGGAATGGGATTTTGCTTCGTTTAGAATAATTCGACCACGCAGCTGAACCGCTGACGTGAGTTGAGCAAATTTCCAAAATTAAGTTTACAGGCCTATGTTTTAGGGTTTCAACCAACAATTTGTGAAACAGGTCTATTCACGACGGTGCTGAATAGCTGCAAAATGCTTCGCACGCCATTCCGTATATTGGGAGTATCTTCAATACACAAAGCATTGCGTGCTTCGCACGCCATTCCGCATGTTGGTGGTATCTTCGATACAGAAAGCATTGCGTGCTTCGCACGGCAACCTCCCGCACTGGGAGTATCTTCAATACACAAAGCATTGCGTGCTTCGCACGCCATTCCGCATATTGGTGGTATCTTCAATACAGAAAGCATTGCGTGCTTCGCACGCCAACCCCCGCACCGGGAGTATCTTCAATACACAAAGCATTGCGTGCTTCGCACGCCATTCCGCATATTGGTTTTATCTTCAATACACAAAGCATTGCGTGCTTCGCACGCCATTCCGCATATTGGTGGTATCTTCAATACACAAAGCATTGCGTGCTTCGCACGCCAACACCCGCACTGGGACTATCTTCAATACACAAAGCACTGCGTGCTTCGCACGCCATTCCGCATATTGGTGGTATCTTCAATACACAAAGCATTGCGTGCTACGCACGCCATTCCGCATATTGGTGGTATCTTCGATACAGAAAGCATTGCGTGCTTCGCACGCCAACCCCCCGCAATGGGAGTATCTTCAATACACAATGCATTGCGTGCTACGCACGTCAACCCCTGGCTTTGAACCAGGTACTTTTATGGTATTTTACGTTTTGATCGATTTTGGGGAAACCAAGCGAGCTATAAGGTCGCGTAAAAAACAAAATTAGCAGAATAACATCCTACATTTATATTTTTAGAAGAAACTATTAAAAAAACAATTTCGTAGGAAATATCAAAAAAAAATAGGTATTTCCTGTCAAAAAATGTGCTTCTGGTTGTAAGATTTTTTTGGCCGAGCGACGTCGTCAACCAAAATTTGATCCAAATCGTACTTAAAATTGCGGCCGCTAGAGTGCGAACACACACAGGCATATACAGTGACTAGATAGGGACAGTGTGGCCAAGTGAGGTCTTGTTTCCTATTGGCCGGCAGCCATGTTTATCCTAAATTCTTATCTGTTTCTATTATATTTGTTAAATTTTTTGCACGAAAAAACAGAATACACTTTTTAAGAAGAAACACAGTTTTTATTATTTAATCTATATAATAAAAATAAATTGCTGTTTCTTTGAAATCGCATCAGTTGAGAACTGCTGGACCAATTTGGCAATTTTTTGTTTTAAAATGTTCGTAATAGTCCGAACTAGGTTTTTATATAAGAAAAATTTGAAAAGTTTCCCGAAAAAGTTTCAAATTTGGAAAAAACTAAACAGCCTCTTTTGTATGGACTCAAGACCATAGCGCTCAAAAACATTTGTTCGTATAAAATGCTTAGTAACACATGTTTGTTTACATTCATTACCATAGCAACTTTAGCAAATTTATAATCAGTTTATTATTCTTCAAAACCAATAGCTTTTTAGATTAGATTGACAAATTAAAAGCAAACACAAACAAAAATCAATAAAACATGCTTAGGCCTACTATATTATAATTCAATTTAAACACCGGTTGTTACATATTATTATAAATAAAACAACTGTTATGGATCAAAAACTGAACATAATTTTAGGTTAGGCCTACAATGAACCAAAACACTTTTATTTTCAACCAATTTCTCTAATTTAGAATCGGGTTATTATTCTTCAAAAACCAAAACAGCTTTTTTAGGTTAGATTGACAAACAACACAAACAAAAATCAACGAAAAATGCTTACTGTATTATAATTCAATTCAAACATCGGTTGTTACATATCTATTTACTTACATATGCTGTTTAAAATATTGTTTATATAAATTGTTGACATAAACACCATTTGCAATTCAATAACTTAAGTCAAAAGAATGAAATTTGATAACTACCCTTAAAATTAAATAAAGCAATAGCGAAGCATTGCCGGGTCCACTAGTTTCAATATAAATATCAAACTGTAACAATTAAATCGCTTGTTTTTCCCTTTATAAAAAAAAACAAAGAGGTAATTTCTCTTATAATTACAAAGAGATATAACACTAATCCTTACATTATAATTCTGAGCAGATGACATTACTTTTAGGAAAAACATGGCGGCCACTTTCATATGGCCACACTGTCTCTATCTAGCCACTGTAGGCCTATATATAAAGCAATAGCTCATTTTCCCTATGGAAATTCGCTAATAAGCAGTTTCTGATTTAGCGTTACTATTTTTAGCGTATTTCCATAGAAAAATGAGCTATCGCAGTGACCCTTATGGTAAGACCTAAGGTCGGGAATAGTAAATGAGCACCGATCATGGTCCCCAGAACACGTTTTGGGGTGTCATTAAAAATCATATATATGTGTCCGCACTGTAGCGGCCGCATTTTAAGTCCGATTTGGTTCAAATTTGGTACACGTGTTGGTTGTGTACGTCGCTCGGACGAGTCCGTTAGCAAAAAAAAAAAGAAAAACCAACAACCGGAAGCTCGTTTTTTGACAGGAAGTAACTATTTTTTTAGATTTTTTCATACGAGAATGAAACTATTTTAGAGTTTTATCTGAAAAAAATAAATTTAGGATGTTATTCTGCACATTTTGTTTTATTTACGCGATCTTATAGCTCGCTTGGTTCCCCC
>JAGFPH010003917.1:9774-19784 GCA_018207615.1 Philaenus spumarius | reverse complement strand
GGGTTGGCTTGCGAAGCACGCAATGCATTGTGTATTGAAAATACTCCTATTACGGGGGTTGGCTTGCGAAGCACGCAATGCACTGTTTATTGAAAATACTCCCAATAGGGGGTTGGCGTGCGAAGCACGCAATGCGTATTGAAAATTTTCACAATACGGACGTTGACGTGCAATGCACTGTGCGTCTGCCGCTTCTCCTAGTGTTCAGTGTCAAGCTCCCATGTGCGTCCTTAGCAGTGAACGTGTTAAACAGAGATGTACTCTGATGTTTTCAGTCAGGTTAGTAGCGGTTTGCTCAAGTGCCGGTATCTGTATCCTTTAAGGAAACATAAAATTTGCATTATTCTCAAAGTGGATGTAATTATACTCGCATTAAAACTCGGTGGTTACAATAAGAATATGTGTTTCCCGGTTGCGTGTTCGGTGGGGCAACTTTGCATTCTACGAGACGAGCGTGAGTGGCTTTCGGAAGGCAATGAACTTTGTGAACTGTGATTTGCGGTTTAGCATCCAGTTACCCTAGATATAAGTATATCCTGACCGAGTGTTGCAAGATCCCACACTGACGTCACGGTCCGCCCTGATCCTGCAGGTTGTTTATGCTAATTACTGGTCTACGTGATGGGATGCACATAAATGTGGGCTATCGTTGAACTTTAGTACGTTGAACGCGCCCTTCCCACAGCACGTGCTCATCACGAGACCTCCGAAAGGTCCTTCAAGGTCTAAAGCAGCCCAGGTCGAACGTACCGGATCTTGTTGCTTGTCTAGTAGGCTATTGGAAGAGATTACTCTAAATATGTATATGAATAGGCCAGTCGGTAGGGGTTAATTTAGACCAAAAGTTCCAGTAATTTACAACACAGCTGATTTTTTTTTTATAAGTACCTTAAAGTATGTAGATTAACATAAAAAAAAGTTTACCAGTCTATCGATTTCCCAAAGTCGAAAAAAAAAATCGATTATCAATTTTTTTTCTCGATTATCCTTAATATTTCGAGCTGGGATGAAGATAGAGAAAAATAAAAAAATACCACCGGGTAGGGGAGGTATTTTTCAACCAAAAAGGTCATATGTATTTATTTCATCCGAGCAATGTTTGTCTGGAAAAATTCGATAATGCAGGTATGTATTTTGCATCAGGGGAAATCACTAAAAGGGGACGTCTTATTCATATATTAAGCGTTGGGTCATTCTAAATTGGCCGAATTTTAATATATCGAATTGAAACTTAGTATAGGAGTTAAAATATATATTTTAAACATTTATACTGAGTCTCAACTTGTTATCTTGAAAATTACCCGATCTAGAAGTTGATTTCGATTATCGATTTTAGGAGTACCGGACCCACGAACTAATTTCAATCTATTCCAGTTTCGTCAATTTTTGGAATATCAACATCAAATTTGTTTTACAAGTTGAGTACACCAGTATAAATATTATTAGTAAGTATGAACGATTTTTGTCGTGCTATTTTTAAAAACGAGGCGCTTGAAAATAGTCTTCTGTTTTACCTATCTCGTTTTAACTATAACACCTTTGGATTCAAAGACTCCATATTCGACATTTTTGAACATATCGATTTAAAAATTGGTTCATAAGTTAAAAACACAATTGTTTTTTTGCTATACTTGTTTAAAAAAACTATATTAAAAAATTTACTAATCTGCAGCCGATTAACTCAAGCGTTTTGATGAAAAATCTAAAAAGGTCTAAAATTATACTTTTTTAAGTTACTTGAGCTTTGAAAAGTAAATAATAAAAAAGGTTTATACGCCTTGATCTTGTTTGAATCTATATATTTAACTTGTAAAAAAACTTTCAGGTTGATATTTTAAAAAGTTTCTAGACTGGAGCTGTTTAAAATAAATTGGTGGTCCGGTACTCCTAAAATCGATAGTCGAAATCGACTCCTAGATCTGGTAATTTTCAAGATAACACGCTGAAACTCAGCATAAATGTTTAAAATATATATTTTAACTCCTATACCAAGTTTCAATTCGATATATTAAAATTCGGCCAATTTAGAATGACCCAACGCTTAATATATGAATAAGACGTCCCCTTTTAGTGATTTCCTCTGCTGCAAAATACATACCTGCATTATCGAATTTTTTCCAGACAAACCATTGCTCGGACGAAATAAATACAAATGACCTTTTTTGTTGAAAAATACCTCTCCTACACGGTGGTATTTTTTATTTTTCTCTATCTTCATCCCAGCTCGAAATATTAAGGATAATCGGAAAAAAATGATAATCGATTTTTTTTCGACTTTGGGAAATCGATAGACTGGTAAACTTTTGTTTATGTTAATCTACATACTTTAAGGTACTTATAAAAAAAAATCAGCCGTATTGCAAATTACTGGTAGTTGTAACCTATATCGACTGGGCTAGAAGTCAATTACAGGATGGTTCAGTAAGAAACGGTGAAACTTTCAGGACGTGTTCTACTAGTGAAAATAACGAAAAAAATTAATATAAACATAGGTTCGGAAATGCTTCGTTTTCCAGTTATCCACAGTTTTTTTCTTACAAAATGCTTAATATATTTGTATGTAGGAAATATATTGCTCGTAAATTTTGTATACATATTTGGTATGTCATCTTTTACCCATGTAGAAAAACCCAAAACGTTTTTTTCGTATACTTTCAAAATGGTGACCGTTTAAAATGTTGTATGTGAAATATCTTGGAAACCGCTAACTTACAAAACAGTTTCAAGAAAATATTTCCTTTTTTAAAGACATCCATAACGTTTTTTTTTTATTTTTTCTGTTAGTTAAAAGATAACCCAGTTATTGGCTAAAAACTAAAAATTGTGTATTGTTATATGAACAACGTCAAACAATCAGTTTTTTTAGCGAATATCCATAGGAAAAATGAGCTATTGCAGTGGCCCTTATGGTAAGACCCAAGGTCGGGAGTAGCAAGGTGTCATTAAAAATCATATATATATATATATAATATGCATATATTTATGTATATATGTGTGCGCACTCTAAAGGAAGCATTTTACGTCCGATTTGGTCCAAATTTGGTACGCACGTTGGTTGTTTAAGTCACTTGGACGAGTTCGTTAGCCAAAAAAATTGACCTTAAGTAGACCACATTTTTGACCGAAACTATCATGTATATAATTGTGCTCACTCTAACGGACGCATTTTATGTCCGATTTGGTCCAAATTTAGTACACAGGTTGGTTTTCTAAGTCACTTGGACGAGTTCGTAGGCCAAAAACATTTACGGGAAATAGACCAAATTTTTGACTGGAAGTACATGTATATATGTGTTCACACTCTAACGGACGCGTTTTATGTCCGATTTGGTCCAAATTTAGTACACAGGTTGGTTTTCTAAGTCGTTTGGACGAGTTCGTTAGCCAAAAAAATTTACCTTAAGTAGACCACATTTTCGACCGAAAGTATCATGTATATAACTGTGCGCACTCTAACGAACGCATTTTATGTCCGATTTGGTCCAAATTTGGTACGCAGGTTGGTTTTCTACGTCGCTTGGACGAGTTCGTTAGCCAAAAAAATTTACCTTAAGTAGACCACATTTTTGACCGAAAGTATCATGTATATAATTGTGCGCACTCTCTAACGAACGAATTTTATGTCCGATTTGGTTCAAATTTAGTACACAGGTTGGTTTTCTAAGTCGTTTGGACGAGTTTGTTAGCCAAAAAAATTGACCGGAAGTAAACCAAATTTTTAACCGGAAGTAACGATATTTTGAGATTTTTTGTACTAGAATTAAATTTTGTTGAAGTTTTCTTTACAAGAATAGACATACGAAATAATTCTGCACATTTTGTTTTTTTCACGCGACCTTGTACCCATCTGGTTCCCCCAAAAACAATCAAAACGTAAAATACCGTAAAAGTACCAGAATTAAATTTACGACTTTTACCGTGGTGACCGATGGCAGTATATTTGGTACGTGCTGGCAGCACCTTCGTGAGTAGATCAATTTCCCAAATAGTTGTTTGAAACCCAAAAACATGTATAAATTTAATTTTGGAAATTCGCTCAACTCACGTCAGCGGTTCAGCTACGTGGTCGAATTATTCTAGGATTTGTAAACGGTTTGTATAGATTTAAGGGGACTTTGCAGGAAGGCCTAAAAATATTTAAAAATTCACGTTTCAAGTTTTTATTTTTTTCATATAGCCGGATCTTTCTGAACATTTTCATATATATAATAAGTTATATTTTGAGGTTAGAATAAGTGTAGAAATTAATAGTTTAGTGTATAAAAAGTGTGTAAATAGTGTGTAAAAAGTGAATGCACTTTTATAAAATGTGTATAAATACTGTACATTCTGAAAATTAGTGTATAGTACTGCATATAAGTTTTGAAGTAAGTTATTTCGAGTTATCCTGTTGGCTACACTGAGAATATTTATTTCCCCAGCTGTTTGCGGCAGCTGCTGTCTTTTGTAGTTCTGTTTATGTTACATTGTAACCAAACTGTGATTGTGTGATGCAGTACATTTGACCAGTTTTACATATTTAGGCCTGCATAATTTGCGATTTCCCGAAAGTATAGTTTTTCAAACTTTGTGCACACTTTTCTCAGGAACCACTGGAGATAATAAACTGAAAATTTTACCACGCATTAGAGGCATGGGTATGCACACTTTAACAAGGATTTAAGGGTCTTCTATACCTGGCGTAAAACAGCAAAAATATGCACTTCGTACTACCGTGTTTCGGACGCCTTTTTTCAACCTAAAAAGTTGTGAAACATCTTAAATTGTTCTTAAAGGCTTTGTGCTTTTGTCTTATATCTCGTAATTGAAAGAAATCGTCGGCAACTCCTTTTAATCAACAGTTTAAATGAGTAAAAATCGATTATTTTTAACGCATTTTTTGGGAGTTTTAAGCAATAATTTCCATATTTTAAGCAAACACGTAAAAAATATAAAGCCTTCTTTATAACTTAAAGTAGTTTCCCAGATTATTAATTTATAAATAGAATCCGAAACACGTTATTACGAATGCATGTTTCAACAAATTTTCCGGCTTGAGGAGCCTTTTTCATTGAAATCATACTGTACACTCGGGAGTTTTCTTCAAGGTAAAGAAGAGCCTTAACAATACGTTACCTAGGTTACGTTAAAACAATTTAAAAAATATTTAATACAAAACATAGGCTACATAATATACAAAATTTATACATTTCTATAAACTCAATTTATTACCAAAACCCTGCGTTAAACGGTGGGAGACATAACTATAAATATATCTACAAAATTTGAGAGTCCTAGCTTTAACGGTTTTTGAGAAAAGTGTGCACCAAAATGGCTAATTTAACATTGCCGAGATATGACCTGCCGACTCCCCTTAAAGTATATAATTCGAGTACGCAGTTGAACCGCTGACGTGAGTCGAGCGAGAATTTCAAAAATTAAGTTTATATGTTTTAGGGTTTCAACCAAATATTTGGGAAATCGGTCTAGTCGCGAAGGCGGTGAATAGCTGCCTGCGTGTACGACTAGTAGAATCTGTTTGCACCTCGACCTTGTGGCATCGGATTATGGATTGCTTCGCTTTGCTTACAGCGAAGAAACATGCTTCGCGAGCTTGCCTCCCGGCCTTCAGCCACGTGGGTTTTAACAGGGTACATTTATGGTATTTTACGTTGTGGTTTATTTTGACATTAAAAAAAAATGAGAAAGCACTATGTCCATTTTAGAGGTATCACCAAGTACACTAATTTAACATAACTTACAAAATGATGAAGCACAATGTCCGTTTCATAGGTAGCGTGACGTGACTAAGACCATACAGCTATTGAGTTTAAGCCTTTGAATTTACCACTGCCTATTTTATTTCGTCGATTTCTTCTTTCTTTACGATCAGCTGTTACATTAAACTTGTGGTTTATTTTAGTACGTGTGTAATCCATTGAAGAAGAAGATCATCGTCGTAATCAAAAAAGTGCCTTTAGGAGTTTTCACTTCAAAAATAACAAGCTACGACATCTATTAAGGGACTTATGGGAAACATCGATGCTATGCAGTTCAAAATTTTGGTGGGGGGTGGTAGGCAAGGCCGTAGCCAGGAAAACTTTACGGGAAGGGGGGGGGGGTCAGGTCAGGACCGGGGATTTGAATTTAAACTCTTTTAACACGTTCACTGCTAAGGACGCACATGTGAGCTTGACATTGAACACTATGAGAAGCGGCCGTCGCACAGTGCATTGCACGCCAACCCCCATATGTTGAGTATTTTCGTACACAATGCATTGCGTGCTTCGCACGCCAATTTTAAGCCCATGTGCTATGGACGCACATGTGCGTCAGCTTTAAAATATTAGTGATTATTACGTAGAATGGTTCAAAAATAAAAAATAAAGTAATTTCTATTCATTTAGACTATAAATATAAAAAATAAAAGGTCAGCTCTAAGCATAGGAAATACGAAATTTGCGTAGCAGTGAACGTGTTCAACATCAATTTCCATGCTTATTTAAAAAAAATGTAATATAGTTACCCATGTAAAATATTATAGGATGTAAGGATGACGAATGATTTTGTTTTCTTAAAGTAAAGTGAACATTCATAGTTGTCTCATTTAATAGACCAGATCAAGCTCAACTCGCAAGAGAGTAAGGCAGTATTATAGCCCAGTCGGTATAGGTTACAACTACCAGTAATTTGCAATACGGCTGAATTTTTTTTATAAGTACATTAAAGTATGTAGATTAACATAAAAAAAGTTTACCATTCTATCGATTTCCCAAAGTCGAAAAAAAATCGATTATCATTTTTTTTTCGATTATCCTTAATATTTCGATCTGGGATGAAGATAGAGGAAAATAAAAAATACCACCGTGTAGGGGAGGTATTTTTCAACAAAAAAGGTCATATGTATTTATTTCGTACGAGCAATGGTTTGTCTGGAAAAAATTGGATAATGCAGGTATGTATTTTGCAGCAGGGGAAATCACTAAAAGGGGACATCTTATTCATATATGAAGCGTTGGCTCATTCTAAATTGGCCGAATTTTAATATATTGAATTGAAACTTGACATAGGAGGTAAAATATATATTTTAAACATTTATGCTGAGTTTCAGCTTGTTATCTTGAAAATTACCCGATCTAGGAGTCGATTTCGATTATCGATTTTACTAGTACCGGACTCACGAACTAATTTCAATCTATTCCAGTTTCGTCAATTTTTGGAATATCAACATCAAATTTGTTTTACAAGTTGAGTACACCAGTATATTCTTAGTAAGTATGAACGATTTTTTTCATGTTATTTTTAAAAACGAGGAGCTTGAAAATGGTCTTCTGTTTTACCTATCTCGTTTTAACTATAACACTTTTGGATTCAACGACTCCATTTTCGACATTTTTGAACATATCGATTTAAAAATTGGTACAGAAGTTAAAAACACAATTGTTTTTTGCTATACTTATTTTAAAAACTATATTTAAAAAATTGACTAATCTGCAGCCGATTAACTCAAGCGTTTTGATAAAAAATCTAAAAAGGTCTAAAATTATACTTTTTATGTTACTTGTGCTTTGAAAAGTAAACAATAAAAAAGGTTTATACTCCTTGATCTTGTTTGAATCTGTATATATAACTTGTAAAAAACTTTCAGGTTGATATTTTGAAAATTTTCTAAACTGGAGCTGTTTAAAATGAATTGGTGGGTCCGGTACTCCTAAAATCGAGAAACCCATTAATAAGTCAAGTGGCTCTAGATCGGGTAATTTTCAAGATAACAAACTGAGACTCAGCATAAATGTTTAAAATATATATGTTAACTCCTAAGTCAAGTTTCAATTCGATATATTAAAATTCGGCCAATTTAGAATGAGCCAACGCTTCATATATGAATAAGATGTCCCCTTTTAGTGATTTCCCCTGCTGCAAAATACATACCTTCATTATCGAATTTTTTCCAGACAAACCATTGCTCGGACGAAATAAATACATATGACCTTTTTTGTTGAAAAATACCTCCCCTACACGATGGTATTTTTTATTTTCCTCTATCTTCATATCAGCTCGAAATATTAAGGATAATCGGAAAAAAAATGATAATCGATTTTTTTTTCGAATTGGGAAATCGATAGACTGGTAAACTTTTTTTTATGTTAATCTACATACTTTAATGTACTTATAATAAAAAAATTCAGCCGTATTGCAAATTACTGGAACTTTTGGTCTAAATTGACCTCTACCGACTGGCCTAGTAACCTAATGCATCCATGTGTATTTAAGTTGTAGTTTAATCTAGCAAATCTAAATATCAGTATGCATGCAATGCACAATGATGTAAAATATGTTGCTGGATCCTCTGTTGTGTTGTTTATTTTATAATTTAATTTGCACTTTTTATACCTAGTACTAATTTTTACTGCTAATGTTGACCCCCGGCCTTGCGGAAAACATTAAATAAATGCTTATACTGACAAACTATCCCTCCAAAAACTGATTTGCTAGTTTTTTTGGAAACTCTAATCAATGTTGTTTTTTCTGTTTCAGGTAACAACTCATTTGGCGTTGTTTATGATGAATCAATAAACACAGGTAATGAGTTTTAGATCAGGTATTGTTTGAATTGTTTGACCCCCCTCTCCCGGCGTTGATGGTAGGAACACCAGGAAGAGAAGTGAGGATTTTTAATAAAATACATGTCTATCATCAGCTTCGATCAGCTTTCCTCCAATTAGTTCCTTCAAAAACCTACATCCACTGAAGTATAATAATTCCAGCCGTCCGTTTTATTGTTCGTATTTTAACACCATGATAACTTTATCGTTTTTACTGTGAAATGAATAAGATAATAATTGTAATGACGACTGTTATCAGCTGTGACGCTGTGACTTATCAGCTGATGTGACACTTCTACAAAATATTGTTTGTGTGTTTTAAAGACGAAATCCCGGATGGTTATCACCGCCCGAATTGATTGCTGGAATCATTTAAATGTCAAGGCCAATCGGCTTACAAACATTATAATTTGTGTGTGGAAGTAATTACGTACAACTTGAGTCATTCGTTATATTAGGCAAATAAAGCTATTAATAATCAATCTTATATAACGAGATAATGTTAGGATGTGAAATATTATCTTACCCACAAGCACCACAATTTCACAATTATCTGGTTGAAGCACCACAATTTCAGCTTGCAATTTCCTACTTACCTTGCATCTTTAATTGTAGGCCTACTTATTACTCAATCATGTTATTAGCGAATTTCCGTAGGAGAGATGAGTTATTGCAGTGTGACCCTTATGGTGAGACCTAAGGTCGAGTGTAGTAAATGAGCACCGATGGTGTTTTTGAGCGCCAAGAACGGTGTCAGTCAAAATATGGTGCACCTTGTTAAATTTTAAATCGATAAAGATAGAAAAATGAAACTCGGAACACCTTTCTAGGAAATTAAAGGGGGCTGTTTAGTCTTTATTATTAATATTTTTCCATTTCCCCAAATGGGATTTTTTGGGGGCAGTTAAAAATTTGTAAATGTAAAGACCCGTTAAGTGATACCTCATTTTAAAGGTCTTGATTAAAAAATAACAGTGGAAACTAGAGCTTTCTATCTCAACCCAGTCCGCACACGGGTCGTTGGGCTATCGTCAAGGAAGCGTTATTTGTACGCCTGGTTGTTTTTGCCTAGGTAAATGATTGGGGGACCGCTAACGGGGCGTCAAGCAATCGTCAAGAGTGAGAAGCGTAGTCGTTTCGTTGTAGGTGCGTTTCCAGCGTTGTGCACTGCAGTCCTCAAGCTTAACGATCACGCACGTGGGTGGTTGCAAACATTCCATTCAAAGGGGAGGTAGAAAAATGACGGGAATTTATGATTAACCTAGTTATACTGGAAAAAATGTTGTAGAGAAAACGTAGGTGGAAATTTGCAAAAGATAATTTATGTATTTTTTAAGTACAGTCATATCCTATATCTCTATATATAAAAGCGAAATACCACTCACTCACTCACTCACTGACTCACTCATCACGATTTCTCAAAAA
>JAGFPH010003916.1:120180-134568 GCA_018207615.1 Philaenus spumarius | reverse complement strand
TAAAAGAGAAACAGAATGGCGCAAACTAGAGCTTAGTACATTGCTTCGTTTCAAAGTAATGGACACTCAAAGTTCTGGAAAACGATATAGGCTAGGCATATATCAATTAACACCACAGTCTCAGAACGTTCAGCTAAAGACAAGGCTTCATTCACAATGACACTGTCGGCATCTTCTGTGGCCTGTCTCCATGGTATTCCCTGAGAGTGTAGCTTGCCAATGATCATGGAAATCAACCTTCTTTTGTTGTTCGTATTGGCCAGTAATTTTTGTTGCTATGTGGTCGGTGTCATGTTCTCATCGAAGAGGATATCAGCGGAAATCGTTTTCATCGACCTCTTCATCCGTTCAGCACTTTTTCTTCCACCGTAAATACATGAAACATCTTTTCATGTAATTTGTTGTATCAAGATCGAGTTACATATTGTATTATTAATTATTTACACTGGTAAATCTCGGGACAAGCTTTTATATCATATAAATTGTATAATGTAATAAATTAAAGGAATAAAATTAATTAAAGGAATGAAAGTCCTTTGCCATTTGTATAAAGACAATTGCCACAGTAAAATAGTGGAGCGATCAAAACTGTTTTTTCTATATTGGAAATTTTACAGATATGGAAATATGGCCCCTTACGGGCGCGCTCTAGCGGCGAAATGGTAAGTCTTAAAAAAAGTTTTTGAAATAAATGTAGGCAATTTTGTCTACTTAAATTTTGTGTAGAATGGGTTTGTCGAAAAAAACGTTTCCTTTTTGAGATATAGGCCGAAAACTGAAAAAAGCGCCAAAATTTAGTCAAAAAGTGCCCAAAAAACAAAGTTCCGGGGAAAATTTTTGCCAGCAAACTTCAAATTCGTGTTCAGCGACCCAAAAAACATAAAGGGTGAGAAAATCAAAACTATAGCAAAACTTGTTTCTGAAAATCCTAATACGCCTAGCCTAATATTGTTGTCATAGCATCAAAGCAAGTTATTAATGTGTTAATATTAGGAATAAGTAGGTTGTATGTTATTTTCCAGAAGTTTGATTGCCATTACTTTCAAACGAAGCAAGATTTTAAGCTCTAGTTTGCGCCATTGTGTTTTCTATAATAAGATTTTTAATGGTGTGTTACATGACCTAACTTTATATTTGAAAGTTTTAACCCTCTTGCCCTTCTAAGCCCCAAAAATGATAGAGGGTCAGATATATTAAAAACAATTTGTCCTGTTATGCAACACAAGATATATACAAAGTTGTGTTAACTTATTTTCAGTAACAAAAATAATAAGGGGGGTTAAAGGGAATGTATGAACACTCTGTAAATGTAGGATATTATTATGCACATTTTGTTTTTTCACGATTTTATAGCTCGCTTAGCTCCTCCAAAATCAATCAAAACGTAAAATACCGCAAAAACATTAGGTTCAAATATACGTGGGGAAATGTTCTGATCCAAGGCCGACTTCCGAGTTTGTACACTGCGAGCGAAGCGAAGAAGTCCATAATCCGTTGCTCGGACGAGTTCGTAGCCACAACATTGAAGCGAATTTGTCCTTTGCGAGCTAAGAGAAACAGTCCATTATCCGCTGCGGCGAGGTTCAGGTGTATGATCGCAAAGCAAGTTTTTCCAATGTGAGCGGAACGAAGCAACGCGTTGCTTACTTCAAAGTAAGTTTGGCAGTCTGATTTCCCGAGAACATACCTTCCATACCCACACCAGTCACCCGACTTTTCACCTGACATTTATGTGTGGTAACGATGAAAGAAATCGTTTTCCAAAATGAGCCACCGACTACCATTGCTGAGTTTCGTGAAAAAATAACTAGATACATTACAAGTATGCAACAACTTAGGGAGTTGCCTAAAACGTAAAGCACGGCATATAGAACGTGTTTGTGTTAAAAACTGAAGTTTTAAGCTTTCTGTTACTTTGTTTTAGCTCGACCGTTCGGCATTTCGTCTGTGTGTCTGTCTCACAATTACTACCAAACGCCTTGACCGATTGTCATGATTTTTTGCACGAATGTTTCTTATTCCTAGGCCAAGCGATGTATATATAAAGGTTTTTCATTTTTCATTTTTAACTACTTAAATAAAATAAAAATGGCGGCCGCACCGTTTCTCTCAGTGTAAGCTTTTTTCCAAAGCCAGTTTGTGGCTTTAACCGTAAGTCGAATTTAAAAACTAATAGTAACATTTTGTTGGCAAATTTGAATTTAAACAAAATTGTACTCTTGATTTTTTCCATATCTCTAACGGTATGCTCACAAAACGGCCGCAAACTTCAAATTTGTTAAAAATCGTCCAAGTTTTTTGTATTTTAACCATGTTTTTATACGTTTATTCTAAACCAATTCAAAAGTATTCCATAGCTTTTTTGTAGACGAAGGTTCAAAGAAAAAAAGATTCATATATGCCAGAAAAATGATTGAAGTAAAATTAACAAAGTTATTAGCTTAAGAAACAAGCGTGTTCAGTAACGAATGGAAAAAGTTCAACTTTAGGCCTACATAAAAAGTAGTAGTTTTTTGTAATTTTTTTCATAAATGTAAAAAAGTTTCTTAATTTAGTTCTAAATAGAACTGTATACAAATATTTATCAATTTAAAATTTCTTATTTTGAAAACACCAGTTTTTATGTTCCTACTACAAGACTGCTAACAAAACTAGGCCTGTTTTGAATAGTAATTTAGGAATATATAATTTGCCTAAAAATTACATATTATTATAAGAAAGTGTAGAGGATAAATCAAAGAATTGAACTGTATACTTGTAAATTATTATTTTATAAAAGTATTTGACAGCTTTACTTGAATTACAAAATGATATGAAACAAATGAAACCTCGCGGCAATAAAGGGCATACAAAAAATGACCGTTGGACAGCGTGTTGGTACATGGGTTGAGATCACTATCAGGACGCATTAACATAGTTTGTTTTCATTATTTATAATATTGGAATATGAAATGGAACTGTAAATAAATTGTTAAGCTTTAGTTATTTAAGTATGTAAATATTTAATTCTATGTTTTCCCTCAATAACGCGATATTTTTTAGCTACCTTACGCATTATTAACCTAAATAAAACACAATGCCCCCTAAAAGAAAATCTTTATCAGTTAAAGTTCGAGAAAAGAAAAAAAACTAGAACTAGAAACCGCGGGAATAGCAAAATAATGTTTCACTGGCTAAACCTTCTGCTTACTTCCTTACTGGCACACTAATTTTAACCTAAGCTCAAAACCACATTTGTTATTTCAACGAGCGAGGTCTACTGTTTACAGAACTACTAGTATATTTGTTTGAAATTAAAAACTTAATATTTTGGTTCTGTATTTATAAAATGTTCTACATCTGTAGTTTACTTTTACACTATTTGTATAAAGCTTGAGTGCGTGCTTTTGTTTGTGAGGTTGTGTACGTACGTACGTAGACATTGTTCCTGCACGAAATCTCACGAATAGAAAATGATGCTTCCTCAGTTATTAATATGAATAAACAAATATTTACCTGTTTTAAATATTTTCAAATACCTTGCATATTGAAGTTAAATGTTACACATACACAACTAGGTGAGGATAACTTAAATAATCGATACATTGTATAATGTATTATATATTTCGTGAATTTTAGGACATAATGTATATAGGAGTAAAGTGTTACACACACAAGGTATCGATAACTTAAGCTTAAGGATAACTTAAGCTATCGATACCTTTTAATAATGCGTGTTATAGTTCGTATAAACCAAATATTAACACATTTAAAAATGTTAGAACACCTCGTATATATTGAGTCATACACGTCACAAAAATTGTATACATATACACATCTAACTTAAATACTCGCCCCACCCCCATACCCTCTAATTGTCCCCCACCCTGTCACTTGACTAAATACCGCCCTTTCATTGGCTTGCTTTAAAGCGCGTGAACTCTATAATTTCCAATTATGGGAAAGGGGATCTTGAGAGCTCACTCTCTCGCCAAGACCAAGTGGGGAAAGATTTTAAACTATCATAAGCAACAAACACTACACGTAACCTAGTTCAAATTTCTTTAAACGATTGTCTCCAATTTATTACAAAAATAAATAAGGGTTTTATAACCACCTTGAAAACATTAAATGTAATCCAGTAAAGTTCACAAGCTACCATTCTCCGTCTAAACATAAAGTATAACACACTGTACTCACGTTGCTGCGTCATCAATCAGAATTTCCGTGTAAGCCAGAGGGAACCATCCGCTGCATTGTGTGCGTAGATTCTCTCCGAACTGCCAGCCCTTGTTTCGTTCACCTGTAACAAGTTCAGGATGGATCATTTCTTGTCAAACTGCTTTTGTAGGATACTTTCAGTTAGAGGCGAATTCGGTAAAAATAATTTTATACATTTGATATGTAAACTGTTGATGAAATAGGTAGTTTTCCTGGACGTTTGTTTTTTTTTTTGGGGGGGGGGGGGGACAAGAGGATTAAAGTGTAAACTTATTTCATAAAGTCTTTTAGGTCATTTATATACCAAAAACGTCTGAATTTAAGTGATAACGTGCAAATTATTAAATTATTAAAATTATTTTGTTTTTAAAGTCTTTCAACGTTAAGTTACGAATTAACATACTGTGGTTTAAGGGTTGGGGAGGGGGGTAGTAAAACCGCTTCAAGCTAAAAGGTCTGCTGTAGTGGCGGCCATCTTTGATTTTTATCTCGTAAGAGCAATGTTAAATTTAAAAACATTTATTTCGTTTATTTTTGATCATACACTTTTTTGCAAGGTCTCATTTTAACCACAGTGTTACGCATCCATTTTGCATTTTACATTTTCGTTAAATTTCGGTAACTTGTCGGGTAATTGAAATTTTTTAAGTGCCAAGTTTGAACTTTTTCCTTACACAATAAAAAAATAATAATTGAAATTGAATAGCAAGCCGGTCCTCAATGTTATAAAGAATATTTAGTTTTTCAGCACTCAATAACAAAAGATGGATTTATAAAATGGTTTTAAATGAGGCAATGTCAAAGCGATCAGCTGCAAGAAATTGCACTGTTCAGACACGTCTGTAGGGTAAAGCGCTCGAGTCGCCGGTTGCTTTCTCTTTTACTGGAGCAGACCCTTAATTAGCTCCCAACTGATCGTGTAAATTAATTAATTATTCCATACAGTTTGTTCCTACACGAATGTTGAACCCATCCAACGAATTCTTCTTATTAGTGAATTTCCATAGCAAAGACGAGCTATTGCAGTTACTCTAATGGTGAGACCTAAGGTCGGGAGTGGTCAATGAGCATCGATCATGGTCTGCAGAATACGTTTTGGGGATGTCATTAAACATTATATATATAGGTTAGTTTTCTACGTCGCTCGGATGAGTTCGTTAACCAAACAAATTCAACAACCGGAAGCACGACTTTTGACAGGAAATAAAAATTTGTTTGAGATTTTCTTGTGAGGATTTATGTAAATATACGAGGCTATTCTGCACAATTTTCTTTTACATGACTTTCTCTAATCCCTCTAAAATCGACCAAAACGTAAAGTACCATAAAAGTACCCGGTTCAAATACACGTGAGAGATTTTACCGTGGGGGCAACTTCTAATTCGAGGACGAAGGCTGGGTTGCTAACCAGCGAAGCTAGTTTGTCAGCCGCAAGCTAAGCGAATCATCAGTCCATAGTCCGAAGCCGCAAGGTCGAGGTGCAAACTCGCAAAGCGGAACGAAGCAGCGCGTGAGCAGGGGCTAGAGGCTGAGATGCAAAATTATATATTTAATGGCTTCGTGTGGGGAACAATTTCCCAATTAGTTGATTAAAACTCTAAAACAACTCAATTTAATTTCAGAAATTCGCTCAGCTACGTCAGCGGTTCGACTGTGTGATCGAGTGATTATTTTTATCTAAAATACACAAGATTACCTAGAGTCGTAATATTCTTCAGTTGTTGGTTTAGAACTCGCTTTAGTTTGACCTACACTAACAGTTCAACAAACATCTTGATTGTCATTAAAACGTTTTTTCCTCTCTCTTGTAATTTTTTGTAAAATTAACTGTTAATGAGATATTTGAATTTCAGAAGTTTAAAATAAATAGCCGCCATTTTCAAACGCGTAAGGAAAATCAGTTTATTATTTTTTCTCAATTTGGGTCTTTATGCCACTAAGTAGCAATAGTAATTCAACTCTATATCATTTACCGTTAAAAAGACAAAACAAACATTAAAACACAATTTTTTATCCTAATCAGCTGTCTGTTAGGGATGGGAGTGAACACCCTGAATTTCTCCATGTTGACACTTTAAAATCACAATTTTTACGAAATCCTTTCTAAGTGACTATTAACGACTACAAGAATATACCTTCGTATTTTTATCTTTTGTTGTTTTTGCTCTAAGTTGATTCTATATTAGTCAGGACGAATCCGGTTATATACAGGGTAAACCAAATGTATGGAAACCCTTCAATAACTTTATATTTGTTTGAGATAAATTTCTGTATCTTTTAGAATGATGTGTTGGTCTATCTTTTGACGTAAAAAATAATTTCAACCCCTTATTCGGGGTGGCCAAGTGGTTGTGAATCAAATATTTTAAGTGAGAACACCCTTTGTGTGATACATCAAGTTAAAAGTGATGCAAAGAAGGTGAAAAAGAATACTGGCTTATAAGGTACAGGAAGACAAAAATAACTAACCGACCAATCACGACAAATTACCTCAAACTAATAGTGTAGTAATGGAACGCTCAATATTACACATCAATGTAGCTTTATTGTTGCAAAAATGGTGAAAGACCATCAAAGATTAGCTGATTAATAGATGATCATCAGCTGATCAGCTTTCAACATGAATAGATTCATTTATTTTGATTTCTTTTTACTCATCCTCATTATGATCTTCATTTTTTTATGTGGCCTTATTTAAAATTAATCAATTTTCTAAATACGATTTTCATTTTCAAATGTCACTGCAATAATTTAAAAATGAAGATTAACTTATGTTATTTGAACTTATATATTTAAAAAATATTAAAATACAAAAATTTTAACCGATCTTTTGATATAGGTATCGTAGACACTTTTTATTTACGCCAATTTTCTTGTATTACAGACAACTTTAACATGGTGTATTACCCTGTGTAGATGAGCTTTGCCGGTTTTATTTTTCAAGTTGTTTAGAGGGTAATATCGATTTTATTATTATTGAATCTCAAATAATTTCTGTACAACCGCATTGGTCAGGGCTATAAAAAATACATAGGGACGTTAATTTTACTTTATATACCCTTTAATTTGACATGTTACAAAATGCGGTTCCCGTTTGAAAATTTAAAAAACCCAAAATACCCCATTTTTGGGTTAGGGACAGAGTTTAAATGATCGTAAAAGAATCTTTAGTTATAACCAAAAATGTTTTAAGTTGGAGGGCAGAATTCACTAACACCAAGTATATTTTTTAATCTTTAATGATACGTTTAATTATTTCATGTGTTCCCGATGTATCACTTTGTAGATGTTTGAATTTTTGTCTCAAAACAATATTTTATCGCGCCAGTTTTAATTCATAAACAATATATACACATTTTGTGTTTTAAGCATTTAATGAACTTAAACCTAAAATATGTAGTTTGTAATTACAATAAATAAGGTACGAATTGAACTTTAAACTGATACTATAATGACTCCAATACACACTCACCCATCAAAGCGATGACGTCCCCTTCCAGGAAACTCAGCTGATTATCTCCACTCGACAGGTAAGCGTAGAGAGCTCTGGCTAGAGGGTTCTCCCAACTTCCTGAATCCGTGACAGCCATGGACTTGGGACGAGGTGGAGGACTTTCGCTGGTGTCTGGAAAAGTTAAAATTCGTTATAGTTTCACGTAAAAGTTTGAGTTGTAAGAAATCTTTCTGGGACAGTTTATTGTCATGATCGTAATATATAATAGAATTACTACTATTGTTAATCTATATATAAATAAAATTGAAGTGTGTGCCTGTGATTTCGAAATAAATACTTTTTTCATAGCTCATATGGTTATTCACCCTTTATTAAAAATTAAACATGCATTTTTAAATTTGTTGTCTGTTTGTTTGTCCGTTATAATCTTCGGAATGGCTGAACCAATTTTGACGAAACTTTAATTTGATTGTATGGGACTTTTTAGAGATTAATCTAGGCCACTTTTTATCCCAGAAATATTTAGGGTTCCTATTTAGAAATTGAAAAAATGTACAAATTATTGACAAATCTATCCGATAGTCCTTTTATTTATTTAAATCAAATCTGCGATCAAAGCCGCAGATTTCAGCAATTTAAAGATATAAATACAATTGAGATTGACTCGTGAGAAGAACATAATTTCTAGAAATAAAAAACACCCAATACAATTCTCACAAAGATTGATTCGTCAAATGCTAATCAAACGCATCAGTGTATTTGAGCTAGAAGTTAAAGTGACTACTCTCCAACATACCTTGAGCAAGTGAGTGAGTAGAAGCTGTCAAATTAAAGTCGGACTTTGCCCTGGTGAGCGAGTGGTGGGCCATCGAAGGACTGGAGATGTCATTGATAGCTCGTACATCCAAACACGAAGCGTCCATCGATTTCGTCTTTCTCAGCTGTGACGCTATGGATATCCTGTCGTCTTCAATGCGGGGCGAGTTGGTGTTGTCATCGTCGGACCAGAAACTTACTTGCTGCAATACCAACAATGAAACAACATCAGATTACTCGCATTGAAGCACAAAGATATAAAGATACTTTTCTGCATAGAAAATATTTTTAAAATACTTACGATATTTAGTAAAGAAATATTTTAGCGTGAGAAATAGACGCGGTGGTGTTGAATAGTAAATTAACCAAATATTTAACTTTAAGCATTAGCTAGTACTTAAAAGTAATAAACTCCTATAAAAGCGACTGTACGTACGTGTGTAACAATATAATATAACAGCTGACTTCACCCATCATGTGTACTTAAACAAAACCTAGCGTAGGATTATACTTTGGGGTTATGTTTACTTTAATTAAATTACAAGTGATAAAACAAGACCAGGATTTGAACCCAGAACCTTTACCTTTCCGTGGTAACACTCTACCAACTGAGCTACCTTGATCACTCCAGATATCGGTCGATGTTATCTCATTTGTACGGCTTTACTGCATTTATTGAACCAATAGGCTGATTACTTCGCATATGCGACAGTGAACACAATTTCAACTCTTTTTGTAGCATATCGTGATGTTATTTTCTTTCTCAAAAATTTTACTGTTTTTAATCTGAATAATGCTCACCCTTAGCCTGTTGGCAAACATGGCTTCCACCGCTTCCGGCAGAAACTCCCGAGTCTTGGCAACTTCTTGCCAGTCGTCCAGGTGTGCTTCGTAGATGTTGTGTCCTGTTGAGTGGTAAGCAAGATAGTGTTTTGCCAGAGAGCATTGCCGTTCCAATACGAAGCCGTAACGCCGACGCTCCTGGGTCATGGCCTAAAACAAACAATGCACAATGAAGTGTGCATTTAACATACAGGCAGTGGGGGCTTGTAACTAAAATTAGTGGGGGCACTAAGCCACCAAATTTTTGTTTTAAAATTGTGTAAAAGAAAACAAACATGCAAATGCAAATTAAGAAACTTGATACTTAAAAGAACAAAATTACAAATTTTCTACTTACTTTAACCTAAATTGTCACAGTTTAAGCTTGATGTATTTGTTTAAAATGAAATCAATGCTTCTTGTTTTAATTTATATTAGTGAAGGCGATTGTTACATAACAGCATTAACACAATATGGATTTGAGCCTTAACCTCTGTCGTAAAAATTTCATTAACCTATTTGTGGGCTGGTGTAACGTAAAGTCAGATTTAAAAAAATATAGGTTACGTTTTGTTGTTTAAACCCTGAAATTAGGTTTTGTTGTTTAAATGATAAAGTACCTTAATATCTAAGTGGTCACAACTAGAACTTGATTACCACACACGGTGTAATAGAACACTACTTTCCACCGGCACGGCAGGGTCGGCACTGCTGGAGCGACAGTGCTCTCTCTCACACGCACCCTCACGTGCATCTCCCGATCTGCGCATGCGCACAACACCCAAACACTTAGCCTCTGCGTTACAAAGAGTTTTGTATCTTTTTTTCATAAACTGGGGGATGGCTATTGAACGAAATTATTAAATTTTATAAAATGGTCGCGTGTTTTATATTGCTTTAGTGAGTTGTGAGACTTCCTAATAATTATATGCTTAAGAATATTTTGATTGTAGAAGTTATAGATAAAATTTAAAAGAAAATTAAACTTACTTAAATTAAAATTAAAGTTACAATTGTATACGGAGTGTTTAGCTTTGACTGTCTGAAACTTTTCATGTGTTCCACCTCGATCTGTTTCCTGACTGTCCGTCTGTATGTGATTTTTACAAATACCTTAATATCTTAGAAACGGTTTAAGATATAATCATGAAACTGGGTATATTTTGATCTAAATAGGGTAAAATTTACTTCAGTAATACTGTATGTTTTCCTGCAACAATTAGTTTGAAAATGGCGGCAGTTGAAAATTTTCAATATCTAGAAAAATATAATTTAAAAAAATGGTGAATCAAAAAAATTTTTAGACTATTTTAAGACAAATCCAACGATAGATATTTTTTAATAATTGAGTATTTAATAACAAAGAACACAATTTCTCTGTATAAATATGAAATTTAGTGGTCTAACCATTTTGTGACTTACATTTTTGTTGTAAAAATTATATATATATTTTTAAATATTTAACATTGAACATTTTCAACTGCCCCCATTTTGAAACGGATTGTTGCAGGAAAACCATTTTTTAAATTAAAATGCATCACGTTTAGATAAATATTCATACCAAGTTTCATGATTATATCTTAAACCGTTTCTGAGATATTAAGGTATTTGTAAAAATCACATACAGACGGACAGACAGAAAACAGACCGAGATAAGACACATGTTATATTGTATTATTTGCTTGTTTTTAGCTGACAAATAACCCCGTAAAGTTTCGCACAGTCAAAGCTGGAAAGTCTGTAAATTAAAAACATTTTGTAGATTTTTTTAATAAAGATATGTTATTATTGTTATTATTGATTCAGTGTGAGAGTCGTAAAATTACAAAATTACTTACGTTCTTCAAACTCTGTTCACAGAAAGCGTCCAGTTTTGATCGTTCCTCTTCGAGGACTTGCATACTCTGAAAATAGAAAATAAAGTCAAAAACATTCTAAAAATTTACTGATCAAGCTTACTGTCGACAATATTATGGAATATAGTTCAAAACAAGTTGAAAGAAAATTTCCCTCTAAGTAGAATCTATACTCATTGAACATGTATCTTTGAACATGTATCTACCTTGAGCTCTTTGTCCATAGCAATACCAGACTTCGTGCCTCTTTGTTTCTTCCTCTGCTTCTTCATGGTAGCCGCAGCCTTGCTGTAAGTCTCTGACCGCTGCTTGTGCTGTTGGAGGAACCTCTTCTGTTCCGACTGTAAACAGACAAAACGAGTTTAGTGTTTTCAGCGACTTCGTATCGGAAAGTAATCAATGTGACACCAACAGTATCGCCCAAGCCATTGAAGAATGTGTGACATGATGGAATCGGTCTGTTCGTTGTAAACATGTTGAAATAGTATCAACACAGATCGAGTCTTGTAGAATAATTCAATTATACTTAATTTTATATCACATAAATTTGTGTTTGTGCATAAACGTATTTGTAATAGTGTGTATTCTTAAGTGTTGACGTTTCATTTATCTCCACAGTCTTATTTATATTGTTATTTAGTTTTAATTATTTTGTAATTTATTTTTAACTTCTATGGTCACTCACGACGATCGGACCACCCACATACGGGTTTGGTCACAAAGTAAATCAATTATTACAAGTAAGTTTTTTTAAATTTACAACTGTTCTCTGAATCACCACTAACTGTCTACATTCTAGCGCGAACCTTTCTCCTTACCGTTGGAACGACGCAACAATATTTCCATTTATTTTACGCGAGCCAGTAAACTTGTCATTACAATAAAAGCGGTTGAAACCCGTCTACTTTACTCTGGAACTTTGCCAAAATGGCGGCCAAATGAAGCGACGCTAATCCCCGTCACGTTATGCTGGGATCGTTGCGAGCGGAATCCTTTAATCCGCGAATTTGAACTGAACTATGTTCAGCTGCGTGAGAAACAGTTAACAAAACGGATAACAAAAAACAGGCTTTATGTAAAATACTAGGACGCCCTCGTGAAAAATCATAGCGAATTAGATAGACATCGGAAATACATAATTTAAAAAAATACTATTTAAAAACAACAAACTTTATGGACGCCTACCTAATTATGCTGAGGGAATTTTAACTGGTAAATGTGTATAATTATAAGGAATATAAAACTGTAGGCCCATTTGTCAAAATTGTGTATTTATGTACATTATTATGTCAAAATAAAGATAAAAATATTGCTTTTTATTTCATATTGATAGCCTATATCAAATGATTTAGAAATTATTAATATTTTAATGAAGAAATTATTAATCGAATATACAGTATTTATATGTTATACGAAGATGTACGGATGTTTCCGAAGCTAAACGAATGGCCATCTCTTCTTTAAATTTGTATATCTGGATGTATTGATAATCAAATGTTGTATTTTCATTTTATAACCTCAACAAAAATCTTATAACGTATTATAGCCTACATTAGTTCAATAACTCTTATTTAAAAAATCAACTTCACACGACGTTACATTATTGACTGAAGTTGTAAACATAACCCCAATGTATAATCTACGTTAGGTTGTTTGTAAGTACAGGTGGTGGGTGAAATCAGCCATTATATTATGTTGTTACTCACGGACGTACACTCGCTTTTATTGAAGTTGAATAGTTTTAAGTAATACTGACGTTTTGCCAACATTTCAACTTTGGAAGAAAGAAGGTCTCTGAAGCCACTGAATCGGTTAAAGTGAAATTGGATAATGTTACTCACTGTAGCCATTCAGTAAAAAATAATTTTCCGTACACACTTTATAGGATGAAAAATCGAGGAAACCCTTCAAAATATACAATGCTATTTCACTTGAACCGCTTGAGCTAAAATACAAAATTGTAATGTGTATATATATTATTATTTGGCCAGAAAGCTTTAATGTGAAGACCCTTTGAGTTACACCTCTTTTAAAAGTTTTGAAAAAAGAAGAACAGAAGAAACCCCATCTTAGATTTGAGGTTATCATGAATCCTACAAAGTTATTTGGAATAAATTATATAATATGTGTTTGAAAGAATAAGTGGTTGTTGTGGTTCCCTCTTGTTAATTAAATTAACGTAATATATTTGTGTTTTGAATAATATTAATATCTAACTTTAAATGCAATTAATTGTGACCCTTGTGAAGATATTCTGTTGGACCGTTTAAAAGTGTTTTACTCATAGCTATAAAAACGACGCCGACGGCCTTTTAGAAAAAGTTCAAAAGTCATAATTGCCGGAAACTTTTCCTTAGCGAGCTCCGACGCACGAGGTATTTTTGTCTCTTGATTTTTGTCCGAAAGTAAAACTCGACTGTTAAAAAAGTTGTCTTGTTATAAAAGTTTAACGTTTACCTGCACAACTTTGGTGTCCTTTTCCAAGTTGGTCTCCAGCGGCACTAGCAGGTCCACGTAGAACGCCTTCAGCTGAAAAATAAAAGTTAGTTTGGGTTAGAAATGTACATTTGGTACATTGTTGTGGCCGAGAAATGGGCATTGTTGTAGTTAATAAATGTGCATTGTTGTAGTTAACAAATGGGAATTGTTTAAGTTAACAAATTGTATTTTTAATTTAACATGTTGTAGTTAACAAGTGGGCGGTTTTGTATTTAACAAATAGGCATTATTGTAGTTAACAAATGGGCATTGGTGTAGTTATCAAATAGGCATTATTGTAGTTAACACATGAGCATTGTTGTAGGTAACAAATGGGCATTGTTGTAGTTAACAAATGGACATTGTTATGGATAACAAATTGTATTTTTAATTTAACATGTTGTAGTTAACAAATGGGCATTTTTGTATTTAACAAATGGCCACTGTTGTATTTAACAAATAAGAATTATTTTAGTTAACAAATGGGAACATTTTATATTGCTTAAAATAAAAATGTTATGACCTCAAACATATATATTTTGAGGTTACTTTACTACACCTTTAATAAATCAGGTGTAGTAAAGTAACTGAGGAACACAATTGAACAAACTCATGATTAACCGAATTATTTAAAAAAAACTATTTAAAGATACAGACCCTTGACAATTTGTACATACGATAATGCAAACTTTTTGGTAATAATTTTTATTTCGTTAATTTAATTTACGTTCAAAGTGAAAAATATAAATATAAAAGTATGGC
>JAGFPH010003916.1:100175-120080 GCA_018207615.1 Philaenus spumarius | reverse complement strand
TTACTTTATTTAAGAAACTTTCAAATAAATATACGCAATAATATAAAGGGGATGTTAAAATTTTTATTTTTCATTACGATTAATTAGAAAAAACGTGCATGCGTGTAGAGTGTGTATGGTGCATTTGACAGAGATAATTGAAACGATTATCCTACTCTCTCCTAGCCGGTTGCGTCTACTGGTTCCCTGTGCTGCGTATTAGCACAGTATGGCGCATGCGCGTAGACTGTCTCTGACGTATGGGATGGAGAGAGTAGACATCTTTTCTTCTCGCAACGCTCATGTGTGAGAAACGATTCTCCTACGCTTTACTTTCAACTGCCACGATATGTTATATTTTCTTTATAATAAGAGTTTAGAATTAATAACAATGTCTAATAACAAAGCTAAGATGATAAATAATGTTAAGTGTCCAAATCTAATTATTCCGTATATTTTATAACAGCAGCTATAAAGTTTAAAAGAACCATCAAGGCTAAAAGGTATACACTTAAACAAAAACCTAAACTAAACAGTTAGAAATACAAATAATTGTTTCAAAGTTCGAAATCAGCTGTTAATGGAAATATTGGAGCAAACAGCTGATTAATGTGACAACACTAAACACATTATTTGTATTATTATTTGGTATGGCGCTTTCATTTGTGCTAAAATATTTACTATAGTGTTTGTTGTTTTTACGTCAAACAGATGGTGCTGTTTTTCAAAAAGTATATAAAAACACTCGTGTATTCGAATGGCGTGTTGTATCAAAATTTAAAAACAATCGGAAAAAAAAACTTGTGGAGACCGGCCTGACAGTCCATGCATTTTTTGTTTAAAAATTCCAAAGTGCACGCCAATCCTTTACATTTATAAAACTCAAAAACTCCTCTCTATCTAAAACAGATTTCCCTAACCAATCCCTTCTCCGATAAATCAATATGGGACGTTTGACAAAAAAATGAAAAGCAGAATCATCCTCTAGCAAATTACACAACTAGCAAGGGAAATTATGCACCCGGCTTGTAGTGTAGGTCACCAGCTCCGTCCTAGCTTTAATATATTACACAAGATAGCGATAATGCCATTTCATCAGTTAAAAATAATACGACGACGCAGCTGACCCGCTGAAAGTGAGTTGAGCAAATTTCCAAAAATTAAGTTTGTAAATTTTAGAGTTTCAACCAACAACTTGGGAAATTGTTTGAGGCGCTGAATAGCTGCATTGTGTACGAAATGTATTAGTTGAATTTGTTTGCACATAAAAGCAAACTTTAGTTTCTACTCGCGCGCTGATTCGCTACACTCGCAGCAGAAAAACTCGCTTTACGAGTTTGCACCTTGACCTTGCGGCATCTGGTTATGACTGCTTCGCTTCGCTCGCAACGTCCGTCGGCTTCAGAACAGAAGATGCCCCACGGTAAAAAAAACCACGTGAATTTAAACCTGGGATTTTTATCGTATTTTACGTTTTGATCGATTTTGATTATTTTTTTTAGATAAAACTCTACAAAAATAGTCACTTTCGATAAAAAAATATGCTTCCGGTTAAAGACGTTTTTGGTTACAAACTCATCTGAGTGACTCAGGCAACCAATGTGTTCTGGGAGCCATGATCAGTGCTCATTTACTACTCCCAACCATAGGTCTCACCATAAGGGTCACTGCAATAGCTCATCTTTCCTATGGTAATCCGGTAATAACGGCAGATGTTTAGGTCGAGAGTTAGATACTGCCGGTAGTATACTGATGTTCTGGACCTGCCCGTTTATTCAGCCATCCAAAACCTCCACGACACTAAGGAGAACACCAGTTAGAACTCAGTGTTACCCCAAGTATTTCTTTGTGTATTCCCTAAACTGAGATTTTATTCAGCATTGGTTGAAAAGCCACAGAAAAACTTTTCTCCAACACAATATGCAAATTTGTCCAGTAATTTACCTTTAACTGAGACTCGGTCACGTGATCATCTACATGCACATACATTAAGCAGGGGACAGTCTATGTCAATCTGCAGTAATGACGTTAATGTCTGCACCGACGTTACCGGCTGTCAAAACTAGATTACGTCCAATGAAAATCACATCGTATGTCGAAATGTCATTTGAAGTGGATTACATTAAGTGCTAGAGCAATGTCAGTAATGCTAAGCTACGATAACGTTATTATAAAGTAACAAAATGCAATGTTCGAGCCAGAACTGGTGAGGATTACGGTAAACATGGGAAATGATTTTATACTTAGTAAGTTCTTAATAATTTAACAGTTATCTATACAGGATGTTTGAAAAGTCTGGAAACCGCTTAATATCCCAAAATGTACGAGTCGTATGAGATAGAAATAAATGGAGTTATTCACAGCTATAAAATAACCTGTTTTTGATGGGTTTGAAATTTGTATCCGCCGAATTGCAATGAACTTAATTTTTTTTACATGGGAAGGTAGTTGTGTGATGTAAAATGTTTAATGTAAAATTTGAAGCAAAAACCATGGTCAAATCCGTTATATAAAAATTAATATTTCTTTGTTTCTATTATCGACCGATTTTATATGTGCCGTGAGTGTTTAGCAGTAAAAATTGTTTCGATTACTTACAATTAAAGGTTAAAATGAACTTAACTACCCCACGACAAATTGTATAACCTTTAATTCCAATGATAATAGAGAGGCGACGTTTTGGACAGTTTATTTTTATGTGATACTTGATAAAACTATAGCTCCCGCGTTTTGATAATTTACGTTTAAGGGATGGACACCGGAATAGCAACTCCTAAACAATAAATATTCATTATTTGACTCCCATTGAAGTCAGAGAGTGATACATTGATTCATTTATGGAATAAATGTTACATATAAAAAATAAACAAATTAAATTTCGGTCACTACATCTTCTAAGAGATTAAAGTAAATTAACTACACCTATACAATAAATGTTAATTCCACTATCTTTCTGCAAACTAGAGAACTGAAAATTATGTACATATTATTCTTAGGTGAGATATAAGAAAGAAAAACCATTTGCATTTAGATTACTCGAGTCTAAGGGGTGAAAAGGAAAAATACCCTTAAAAATAAATAATAATCTGTGCACATTCTGTACCTTAAACTCAGCAATATGTGCTTAATTTAAATATCTAGATATATATATTTAAAATGTACGATTTCGAAATAAATACTTTTTTTCTAAGCTCATAAGGTTATTCACAATTTACCAAAAGCTAAACATGCATTTCACTTTCTCACTATACTATAGTATAGAGAAAGTATAAAGATCGCAAAAAATCGATGTTGAGATTTTTGTGGAAATATCCGTTTTGGGACCCCCTGTGGTTTTTATAAAAAAAAGTGGTTTAAAAAAATTTCTGTCTGTATATATTATGTATGTACGAAAATTATTCTATCGATTTCGAACAAATTTGCACCAGACATGTCAATTATTCCTGTACAGATGCACGAAAAAAGATTTTGAAATTTTTTGAAAAACAACCCTTTTTTGCAAAAAAAACCCAAAAAATCAGTTATTATTTTTTTTATAAGAAAACGATTTTGATAAAAATTTTGCTTATTTGTAGCCCTTAATGTACTTTACCATATGTTAAAACCCGCAACTTTCTAAAAATTTTCGTTTAGCTAATAATAATAACAATAACTGATTTTTGGTGGTTTTTACTTTCTCACTATACTATATAGTATAGAGAAAGTATAGTGATCGCAAAAAAAAATCGATGTTGAGATTTATGTGGAAATATCCGTTTTGGGACCCCCTGAGTCCAAAAAAGTGGTTTTTACAAAATGTCTGTCTGTCTGCATGTATACAAAGCTATAGAAAATTATTTGATCGATTTCAAACAAATTTGCGCCAGACATGTCAAGTAGGCCTGTATGGATGTACGAAAAACGGTTACGAACATTTTTTTAAAACAACCCCCTTTTTGGCAAAAAAAACCCAAAAAATCAGTTATTATTTTTTTATAAATTTCTCTCACCATTCAAAATTAACCGATATTTTATTTTTATAGTATTTCTCCGCGAGCAACAAGTTGAGAGTAATCACTCGAGTAAGAACAGAGATTCGGCGCGCGCATGCTTCTACAACAAAGCGGATTTTTTCGTCTTTACTTGTTCTTAAAAGCTACCGGTTTCTGTCTTATACTTCTCATTTGAAAGAAATCTACTGTAACTTCTTTTATTAAAAGGTTTAATTAAGTAAAAATTTATTACTTTTAATTAGTTTTTTTGTGGTTTTCCATAATTTAAAGACTCGCGGAAAAATATAAACCACTCTTTAAAATAAGTTATTCCCCCGTTTATTAATTTATAAATAGAATCCGAAACACGAATTCATGTTTCAACGATCTCACGGCTTGTGGAAAGCCTGCTGTGGCGCTACTAGCCAACGTACAAACTTCGTCTCGTGCACTCGTGTACTGGATGATGTTCGGAGTATGGGAACGGTAAGTGGGGGATTAGCAGACGCTAAAACTTATATTTTCAGTCCAGCATTTTTCGTCCACCCGTTACCGTAAGATCACTCACTGTACTCGGAACTTGTTTATTAAAATCACACTGTACTCTCGGAGTTTTCCCCGGTGCGAAGCAGAGTCTTAACCAGTGTTGTTTTGGGTTCTGGCGTCTGAGAACTCGCAGTTTAGTATGTAAGATGTGAGTTTTTCTCCTAATGTGAGTACAGTTCCTTCCCGAGAAAACTGGTCACGTTTACCAGGACGTACTAACAGGATGGCGCTCGTCATTATTCCGTTTATTTCGAACTGAGTGGAATCTTTTCGGAACATTGGATCTACGGAAAACAATAATTTCGCCAATACTAATTTATCTCCGCGTTAACCGGATTATACGTGTGGGGATCTAGGATTACATACAAAACCCAGCTTATGTTGCTTCCTCTCTAAAAAAAATTAAAAACTGAAAGCAGCATCACTGAAGCACTAGAGTAGATACCTGGGGTATTTTTACTTTAAATTTTGTATGATGGTTTAGTTCTATGATTACATTATAAACTAATGTGTGTCAAAAACTAAATTGATAATAACCTCGCTCACAAAAATATATAAAGCAATTTGAGACCATTTGCCCAACATCTTTAATTCGAAGTGAGGGAGTACTATCAAATTAGTATTTGACAAGGTTACGTTGAAAAGCAAACGTATAGAACCAATAGTGTCACCTCAACCATAAAGCAAAGAAAGCAGTTGTAAACCATAAACCAGTTAAGGGCCCCGAAGCTTTCACGGTCCAGGGAGGGGCTCTGCCAGGGGGGCCTGAATGAGAGCATCTTGGTAAAGAGGTGAACCAACCGTGACGAATCAACTATAAACCAAAAAAAGCATCCGATTTAGTGTCCGATGGTGTCGCGGTCCCGGGAAGGGTCCTGTCAGGGGGGCCTGTGTGAGAGCATCTTGGTGAAAATCACTAATATTTTAATACAATACACAATTAATTGATATCTATGACAGCTTTTTCGTTTGCGTACTAAATGTTCCCAGAGCACAGGTTTTTTATACAATCTATATTCATGCAAAATTCCTAATTTACTTTAATATATGCACCCAATTGCATTATTACATTCATACACTTTTGTTTCATGTCTTACTGTTTTTATTTCATATAATTCAATATTAATTATGATATAACTTTTTTTTTAATTGATTAACGACAGTGATGACTTTTAAAGTAGGCTATAAAAAGTAAATTACATTAATTTTCTATCAAAGAGTTGTGTGAATGTTTTCTCACCAAACATATTTATCGTAAGAATCCTGAATTAGTTAATAATTTGGGCCTGGGAACGAACTCACGTTTTGGCGGGCTGAAGTACTGAGGATTATCCCTAGTGTAGCTAAGTTAGTTATATTTTATTGGACCAATGACAACACATTAAACTCTGAGAACCTCTAAACAAGCCGAGTAAAGTTATACATCTTACTGTTTGCCTATAATAACATTAATTTGAAGGGCTAGGTGACATCACTTTTCAAAACCCATTCAGGAATCATAAAAAAAGGACACAAATTTGAATTCAGAAGAATTGGATTACAGTAGCCCTCGCTTGACTTGGGTCCTAACATGAGCTCTTGTGGAACTACGTATTTTGCACCGAGTTGCGACATTTCTGATAACGTAATATGCACCGACTTTCGACGGATGGTAATATAATGTGAGATAAAATATTTATCAATAGGTTGTAGTGTGTAAGAAAATAATATTATCTTGAAATTCGCAATTGTGTAGGCATTATTGCTCCCCGACAAATGATATTATATTGTATGATAAAATAATATATAACAATGTGTTATAGTGTATAATGAATACATATTACATAACTCCGTGCAAAATACATAGTCTCATAAGAGTACATGACAAGCGAGGACTACTGATTACCTAATTAACTAGAAGGCACTGCACTGTACAGAAGGCATACATCGATTTTCGTAAACACCTGTGCTCTCAGGGAAGACAATTCTAGCCTGTTGGGAATGTCTAGTGTACGTAGTGTACAATAAGCTATAATCAAGTGAAGTACCTAGGTCTTCGTCCCACTCCAAACACTAAAACAAATCTTTAGCTACACATTACTGTTTTAAACCGCAAACCATATGTAAATAAAATTATCAGAAAATTCCCCTATACACGCTTTTATTTATTTAACAAAACAACAAACACACAAGAATCACAAAGTACAAGCACTTTACAATAAAATGGCCACAACGAAATGCTATCACTTTATGAATATTAATACGATATTTCTCATTGCTTATTTAGGTTGGTGCACCTGCTCTCCGCACAGATTAAACAATGTTCCGACTGTTTTGTTTTGCAAATATCCTCGCATTGTTGCCAACTTTGCGAAGCTTTAGCGATTAATTTATTTACAAAGGACGTACTGTATAATACCTTCCAAAATAGCTTCCCGAATTTAGGCTGGGTGTAATTAAGGTACACCGAATGTATAACTTATATTTTGGTCGAAAGAAGATATTTTATGACTAGAGACTCAATATATTAGAGCGGGCCTATGGTTTGAAAAACTGGGGTTTCATTTTGTTTTCCAGAAGGAATAATGGTTACAAATTTCCCTTCCAACGTTAATACCAAATAATTAATCTTTGATATTAACTAAGTGCTCTTGTTAAGAATCTTTCAGTTTTCCATTTCCACCCGTCTCTCTTTCTCACACGAAATTACTGCAAATGATTTATATTTAGTTTAAGGGGACCATGTCATAAATATTTTTTTTTAGTTTTTCTTTTACTCAATACAGTATTATAAATCTATGGACTTTTTGAGATTCGAACCTGGTTATCCACTCCCACTCGGCTAAGCCTTGCCTTAAAAAACCCTAACAAATTAGCAACATTTTAGTTTCTTTACTATCTCTACAAATGCTACAAGTATACAAGTAAAAACGACTTCATCAGAACCATCTATGAGTGGTTATAACAAATGTATTGTTTTTTACTAAGACTAAATCTGTATGTTAATACTCGCGAGAGGTTGATAAGTAAAAATTAGAGAAACATAACTTATGCTGTCATATTGTCTATCTAGCCCATTTTTCTCTCCCCTACACGAGAATTGTATCGCAAAGGTATACCTCAGATTCAAACAGCAGAGGTTTACCTCAAAAGGCAAGGAGCAAACACACACAGCGCTTCTACACGAGTTGATGACGCGGGTTGGCGGTTTAGTGTTAGCTACTAGGCCGGCCTTACACGTAGAGTTCTACCGCAGAGATATACCCCAGAGTTGAACATCAAAGGTTTACCTCAAGAGACAAGGAGCCCACACACGCAGCAGTCTACCTCTGCCGTCAGTCTACCCATGGCTTCTACAACCCATGCAGAAACGATTGGTTATTAAAAAGAAATCAGTACACTCACGTCAATTTATTACAAAATTTGAGACAGACGTGGTTCACATTAGTTCTTCCAAAACTTGATTGCGTTTCCACAATTACATGTTGAATTCTTAAAAAACAAAACCACCAAACACTAATAAACTAAAGTGAAGTCAAATAAAACACTTAAAAGAAATAAACTAAATTAAAATATAAACATTCATCCTAATTAAAACAAAGGAACACTCAGAAGACGCCCTCTTTCTGCGCTTGTCTGGCTACAACCGACCTGAGGTAAACCTCACCGACCCACACACACGCGGAGGTCTGGTCACTTCTGGCGTTAGAAAATATAATGTCTCAGTTCCGCCAGGCTCGACGCCAGAGGTCTGTTGGCCTCTGGAGTTTCATCGCACTTAGTGGCACACACGCCGAGGTTTACCTCTTGAGGTGGACAATACAGTTAATCCTCTGCGGTATACCTCCACGTGTATGGCCGGCTTTACATTCCATACTGCAGCAATAAGAAACACACAATAATTCGATCACGCAGCTGAACCGCTTTCGTAAGTTTAGTGAATTTCCCAAATAATTAAATTTGCATCCAAATCAGTTGTTTTATTTATAATGGGTCGCATGCCACGTCCGATCGTAAAACCCAATTTTTAAATAGGAACCCTAAATATTTCTGGGATAAGACGTAGCCTAGATTAGTCTTTGAAAACTGCTCTGCGTGCAAATGAAAGTTTCGTCAAATTTGGTTCAGCCATTCCGGAGAGTAGCCCGGACAGACAGAAAGAGAGACAGTCAAACTAACAATTTAATAAACTGCCACATACTTTCTCCCAGTTGAAACTTTATACCTTCCCAAGAGTAGCATAGGAGATGGTTATTTAGAATTGCAAAAGTAGGACATACCATGGAAAATATCGCATGTAACACACATCCATATTATATTATTATTATTATTATTATCTATATATTAAAAGAATTTATGAAAACTTGTGGCAGTCAGTACGGCCATTCTATCCGGCCGATTTCCTTATTTTTTTTTTTAAATTGCAGGTAATCATTCACAGATATGTCATCAAGATCTTTACATCAATACAAATCATGTATCTTTCGCCTTACAAACGTTATAATCAAATGCAAATTTCTGCTGTGTATTCCTTATGGGGGTTTTTTTTTTTGGTTCTTTGTCCACTTTGCGTTCGTATACCGTCCATCCGATTGCTTTGAAATTTTGCATAGTAACACAGGTTAACCCTGGGAAGGTTTTAGGCCATTTACCGAAGTCCTAGGACATTAGGGCTACGCCCCAGTGGCCCTCAAAGTTTCAATGTTAATCTTATGGAAGAAAGATTTCTATTGATTTTATCAGGGGCACAAAAACAGCTGTTCGTATAAAAAATTTAGCAACACATCATGTTTGTTTACTTTCATTACCATAGCAACATTACTTAGAAAATTTGAAGAGTATTACCTTTTTGAGGTTACATTGACAAACTAAAAACAAACACAAACAAAAATGAACGAAAAATGCTAACTATATTTTAATTCAATTCAAACATTGGTTGTTACAAACCTATTATATATAAAACAGCTAATTTGGATCAAAAACTGAACATAATCATTCACAGATATGTCAAGTCTTATATATTATCATCCGTTCAGCCGCTATTCACCCGAGAAGGATCTCCGGTATAAAATATTTCAAATTTCCCATGTTAATCTTATGGAGATAATGTTTAATGAGTTTGAGTCAGCTGCCAAATAAAACAGCTGATTTATGCTCGGTCACCTATGTACAAACGAGCCAAAGATTAACGAGATTCTTTATCGAATTTTCCACCTGCGAGCGAAGCGAAGCAGCCATCTGAGGCCGAAGGCAAATTGAACAAATTTGCACCAAACATGTCAATTAAGCCTGTATAGATGCACGAAAAAAGGTTTTGAATTTTTTGAAAAACAATCGCCTTTTTGACCAAAAACCCCCAAAAATCTGTTATTATTATTTTTATTATTATTACCTAAACGAGAATTTTTAGAAAGATGCTGTTTTTTTAATATGGTAGGGTACAGTAAGGGCTACAAATAAGCCAAATTTGATCGAAATTGTTAGAGCCGTTTTTGATAGAGTTTGATTTTTCTCGTTTTTTGGTAATTTTTGGGAGTAAAACCCATTAAAATCAAAAATTTGAAGAAAACACCTGGAGATATTCCAGAACTACACCTACATACCAAATTTCATCAAAATCGGACCGTTGGTATGGTCTCCAGCTCTGTACACATCCTAACAGACACACGGACTTACATCACCAAAACAAATAATTCCACTAAAAATATTTTTGGGTTCAGTTAGCACCAACCCAGATAATTCCGCTAAACAATTTTTGGGGTTCAGGGAGCACCAAAACAGATAATTCCAATAAAAATTCAAATTAGAACATTTTTACGAAAACAATACTTTCTTCATATACTACGAATAAGGGGGAGAAAGTAAAAAATGAACGGTCAAATGTGAATAACCACATGAGCTTAGAAAAAGTATTTATTTTGAAATGACAGACCAACACTTCAATTTTATTATATGTATAGGCCTAGATGTGTACGCGTGTCCTCGTGCGTGTGCATAAACCATACGTTTAATAACAGAAAGTCGTTTATTCGTTCATTTCCTCTTCTTAAACACGTGCACACGTACGCACGCACACACTCACTTACTCATATTTCCTACATTAGTTTTACGACATCCTGTATTTCTATAAATCAGAATCACTCGCAGTTCGCAACACGTTAAACATTTTAGTGCTGCCTGGGGGAGCGTTCAATGCACAGGGTTCTGTACGGTCGCCCTGGGACGATTAACACTTTCAAAGTGCCGTAAATATTTATTTGAAACCCCTTACGTTATTTAACTTGTATAGTGAGTTAGTATGAAAAAGCTATTTAGTAAAATTGGTTTATTCAGTGTGTTTCGAAACTTTAGACTAATAAAATTCACCTAAGTGTTTAGTGCATCACAAAGGTCCTAAATTATGTACACCTTAAACATGTACATACACATTAAACGCAAATAATCGAAATGGTAGGCTAATGTGTTTTCTTTCTAATGTAACTTAAGAATAGTATGTGATTAGTTTTCTAAAACTAGTTAGTTGCATAGCTCGTTACCGGTTCCTAGAATATTCCAGAACGTTCCGGAATATTCTAGAACACTCTGAGGTACACCTTAGACGCAAATATTCTAGAACATTCTGGATGCTTCTAGAACATTATGGCCCGCCTCAGTACTCGATTCCCAGCTGTTTCACTGATTTCCCATAATAAGAAGTCCATCGGTGCGATACTCCATATCTTCAAACCCAACACCTGCAGTTCAAACCGAAAAAGCAATCACTAATATTGGCTAAGAGGTGAAAGGCGCTCGTCCAGTTACCGGCATGAATGCGTAGGTTCAAACCTAGTTTATTCACTGAACAGTGAACGTTGTTCCCCGGCTTCATTGGTCATGGTCATAAACTAAGGTCTTTTTACATAGTTAAACAATAAGCGAGTTACCGACAAACCCGAATTATTTGGTAATTGTCTACAACACATTGCCTGTAAAAGCAATATTTAAACAAATATATAATTTTCACAGTTAATAACCAATGTTATTAACTATATTTCACAAAAACATACAAATTTGACCATTAACCACTTAAAAATTGCGATGTATTTTTCTTTTTGAGACTAGTTGACGCTTGTTGCCAAATCATAAACTGTCCCACGTCTTCCTCAATCTAACTTGAAGTTAAAAAATGTATGAAACCAATCAACTGGCTGGATTTATCACTACGCCCTGGCCAGTTGGCGCAAACTAAACAAATATTTGTTTCAATAACAATGAAAATGTGTGTGATGAGCTAAGAAATGTCTTTATTTGATTTTCTTTCATACAGTTTATTGGTGTGCGTAATTATTGAAGTTTCACGTAGTTTTATTATCGAAAGCCGCTGCTCGGTCGAGTCGTACGCTTGGCTGTCAGTGTGCCTCTAGCTCCAGTGGCTAGGTCGAGCCGGGGCTCAATATTTACAGCATCCCTCACCCTCTCGGTAAAAAATCATTCAGTGCTTTTTTCGAATACAGACTGTCCGCAAGACTACTCTGACTTTCATCGTGTAATTTGTTTACGGACTGGCATGAGTTAAAATAATTGATTTCATCGTGTTTTAAATTGTAATCTCTGTGCCTGCAATGAGCCGTAAACCGAAACCTAGAGTGGAAGAGTTTAAAAACGCGAAGAAAAAGATAAAGACATGAAAAAGTTATAAAACAGATTAATAAAATATCTGCTTTTTTCACGTACACTGCTGAATATGGAATTGTGAATGACAATATAAATAGTGAAAATTTAGGCGGGTTACACACCGGTGTCGCTGACACCATGTCGCTGACATTACAAGGAACAGAAGGAGTCAGCTTATTTTAGAAAATGTCGTCGTCGTCGGAGGATGCTGTTTTGTTGCTGTTGGTGTTAAGAAGAAGAAGAGGACGGCGAAGAATAAATATTGCAAGAGAATTCTGGACCCATCCATCTTGGAAAGATAATTTGTTATCCAGTCAATTTACTGTAACAAGACAGTTATTCCAACACCCTGAAAAGTTCCAAAATGTTTATAGGATGAAACCTGAAACTTATACAAAACTGTGCGGTCTGTTGAAAGATAAGTGTAACATCGAGGCAGTGACAATCAGAATAAATATCACGACTCACCTCGAACAAAACATTCCTTTACAACTGACTAGAAATACGTTCTGCGCATGCGTAGACCCAAGAGGCAAGAGACATGTCTGTCCAAACACCGACCGGTTGGTTCGCTAGAGACACGTACTAGTGACACGAGTCGCTGACAACGTGTCCGCGACACCAGTGTGTATTGTCCCATAAGATAACACAGGTTGGTTTTCGAGGGGCATGTCACTAGCACGATAAATGTCAGCGACACCGGTGTGTATAGTCCCATAAGATAACACAGGTTGGTTTTCGAGGGGCATGTCACTAGAGCGATAAATGTCAGCGACACCGGTGTGTATAGCCCCATAAGATAATACAGGTTGGTTTTCGAGGGGCATGTCACTAGCGCGATAAATGTCAGCGACACCGGTGTGTAACCCGCCTTACCGTCCGTTTCTTCCGCCACTTCCAAATTCCAAGAAGCTTGTATGTAAAACCGATGCGGCACCGGTAGTTTTTGAAAACCAACCTGGAGATGAAGATGATTTAAAAAGTTGTAGAACTGACGTTGTTTTCAGTTCGGATCCAGCTTTATGGAATTTTAATGAACAACTACGAGATTATGTTAATGTGGTGATAATAGGTTAGGCCTAGACTGATGAACCAACACATGTATTTACATTTATTAACATAGCAACCAATTGAATAAAATAACAGATGAAACCGCTGTTTGCACTAATATTTATATTAGCAGCTGATTTCAAACTTTGAAGCAATTATTTTTATTTCTAACTTTTAGGTTAGGTTTTTACTAAAGTGTAGACCTGAGTCTTGCTGGTTCTTTTAACCCTTATCATAACTGCTGTTATAAAATATAAAAATAATTTGATTTGAACATTTAACTTTATTTACCGTCTTAGCTTTGGGGTTATTATTAATCCTACACCTTTATTATAAAGAAAACATAACATGATTATGTGAATAGAAGGTTCTAACGGGGTCGGCGTGCAGAGCACGCTCGGCTTTCCCTTAGTGTAATTGTATTCCCTTAGTGCAAGTAAATTATAGTAATAATAATAATAATTTACGAAAATATAAAAATTATTTTCTTGAGAAAAATTGTCGGACCCCTTCCCCTTCGGTGGTATGAAGTGAGGAGCGTCCAAACTTTAAATCCGGCCCTGTTTATAAGAGGCAACACTGTTTCAGTCAGCGTTTCTTTCTTTCCACGACATTAACGAGGAAATAAAACCAGTATCATTGCTATGGAAGCCTTGCGAAAGCTTCTGCCCCAATCCAATTTGCGGAACTTCTAGGGTTCCTTAATCGTGTTTAAATAGTTTAACCTAGAAAGCGAATTTGGGGGGAGTTATGTATGAACGTGACCTGGGCAAGTTCGGCGCGCTGCCCTTCTAAAAGTTAAATGCTGGTTTGCAATTTGTCTTGTCAAACATTCGGATTTGTTTTATTCCAACTAAATCCTGAAGCATAATTTAATTTCCTTTTTAATTTTGTTATGTATAACCTTAGCCTATAAAGCCGCAAAATAGCGTTGTTTTGAAATGATTGTTTAAACATAGATTTATTGACTTTTGGTAATCGCTAAATTCTTTATGGGTTTCTTCTAGTGTTATTATTATTAACTAGCCGACCCGTGCGAATATTTCGCAAGTTAGGAGTAGGCTTGCATATATAGAATGTAAACAATCTAACAGCTGTCACGTTAGTTTAACATATTGTTAATAGATGGCGCTTTTCATTAGGAACCGTATGAAGTATATAAAAGTATTTTTAATCAATTTGTGTAACAAAAGCATGAATTTTAAGCTGTTTGTCTATTTTTCATCAATAGTGGAGAACATAAGCTTTAAAACGATGATTGAATAATGAAGTTTGATGAAGAATTAAGGAAGATATCGCTTAGCGACAAAAAAAAACCCTTTGAGGAATAATATTCTAACAGCTGTCATGTTAGTTAAACAAATTGTTAATAGATGGCGCCGTTCATTAGGAACCATATGAAGTATAATATAAAATGTTTATAATCAATTTTTGTAACGAAAATACGAATTTTAAGCTGTTTTTCTATTTTTCATCAATAGCGGGGAATATGAGCTTTAAAATGATGCTTGAATAATTAATTTTGATGAAGAATTAAGGGAGATATCGCTTAGCGACAAAAAAACACATTGAGAAATAATATATAAGGACTCTTCGTCATTTTGATTTCTCACTATACTGTAGTACAGAGAAAGTATTATAGTGATCACAAAAAAAAATCGAGGTTGAGATTTTTGTGGAAATATCCGTTTTGGGACTCTCTTAGTCCAAAAAAGTGTTTTTTTACAAACTTTCTGTCTTTGTGTCTGTACAAATACAAAGCTAGAGAGAAAACTATTCGATCGATTTCGACCAAATTTGCACCAGACATGTCAATTAGGCCTGTATAGATGCACGGAAAAAGGTTTTGACAAATTTTGAAAAACAAGCTCCTTTTTGGCCAAAAAACTCTGATAGTTCCTACTGTTTTTTTTTTTTATATAATGCATCTTACCTCTACTCTTGCATAGGCTTAAACCCTTTTAGTATTGTTAATAAGATCTCTTAAAATGTATTTTATGCCATTTAGAAATGTTCCTTTTGGAACCCCTTTTGTGGTACGTCACATTAAATGACAATATGAAATATGTTTTGGATGACCGTAACCAAAAGCGACTCACCTACCCTGGACGAGGTTTGATGGGTCTGGAACCGTTAGAAGAAACGACCTAAGACCTACGAGTTACGAAAAATTTTATGAAATTTCTAATGGGAGTAGCTGGCGGGTGTTGCCCTAGATTTATTGTGGGATCGCTAAAGCGCGGTAAACTGAAACATCGTTAAGATCACGGTAACTAGAACAGTTACCGTGGTTAAGAGTTTCAATCGGATCGGTGAACTGGTAGCGGCACTTAGGAAGGGGTGCCAATAGAGTCAATATTGGATTAACGCCCTCAAAATGTCAGGTTAACGTCCAACATTTTTAGAATAAAGTTAGGTTAGAGTCTCTTGGGATAGCGACATAATTTTACCCAATGTTTAGGTTAACACACAAAATGTTATCCGATTTGTTAGGTTGACCCCCAAAATTTTACCAATTTCTTAGGTTAACTCTAAACTTTTATCCAATTTTTATTTTAACTCACCAAACTTCTTCTCTTTTTTTTTAATTAAATCCTAATATGTACCCAATTTTTAGATTAACTCCGAAAATATTACCAATTATTTTAGGTTTATCTCAAAATGTATACCCATTTTTTTACAAATTTTTATATTAACCACCAAATGTTTGCTCTACTTTAAGGTTAGGTTAACCCCCGCCCTACTTTACGGGTTGGACCAAGAGTCACGTGACCACTCCGTTTAATATACATAAAATAGTATGAAGTAGTTTCCCTCAACTCAACGCGTGTATCCACTTAAATAAACCCAAACTCGTTTGGTAAGGGCAACTAGGTCGTCTTTCCTATTTCAAGGATAATCAACGCTTTCAAATAGAAACACTTAACTTGTAACACTTCAAATCAAAGGGCATAAGAAGTCAAAATGAATGGCTCGAGAAATATGTTTTTGTGACCCTGATTAGTATGGCAGCACAAAATGTGTTTTGAGACTTTTATTAATACGATATTATATATACCAAAATTATTTGAAAAAAGATAACACGTCCGTAAAGAATACTTTCTTACACCAAGTATAAAAGGCTCATTTGATTGTGCTTACGTTCTTACACCAAGTATAAAAGGCACATTTGATTGTGCTTACGTTCTTACACCAAGTATAAAAGGCACATTTGACTGTGCTTACGTTCTTACACCAAGTATAAAAGGCACATTTGATTGTGCTTATTGAGATTCTATGAAGGGAAATGCAAACCAATTTTAAGGAGGCCAAAAACATTATACGTTATATCTAATTATACACAATTTTAAGTGCCATAAGATATCGGCTCATCTTTGAAAACATCCCAAAGTTCTTTAATTAAGAATTATTTTTTAAATCGTCAAGCAGCTTTTTATAACGCCTCCACAAGTATTTAAATCGTTGCAGTGGAACAGTAAAAATATCAGTTACAGCAACATATTTACCTATAAGATTTCTTTCTTCTGTTGTCAATGATTGATTCTAATTAATAAATTATGTTTGCAGGTGCTGCTCTCATGAAAATAGTTGAAGTTTACAAGGAGATTCAAGCACAGCAGATGAATATTGTAAGTATTTTTAAACATATACGATACAATGGTTGGATACAAGGGTCGTTCAGTAAATCCTTAAAAAAAGATACAAAAATAAAGTATTTTGGGTAACTTTATATTTTTATTTTTGAACATAATCTTCTTTTAGCTCCATACACATTTCTTAGCGTTTTAAAAACTTTCTTGACCTGACCATAAAGAAAATTTTCGGAAGGCCCTCAGAATAAGCATCTATTTGGGAGATGTCTTCGCCGTTAGTTGAGACCCATTGTCAGCCGAACCATGTTTTCGAAGTTTTGAAATAAGAAAAGTCACTGGGGGCCAAATCTGGAGATTTTGTAACAATTCGAACTTCAATTCCACGATTTTAGCCATTGAAACTGCACAGGTTATGAGGCCGTGCATTGTCTTGATGAAAGAGGTCTTTTTTCTTTTTCAAATGAGAGCGTTTAGTCTAGATTTCTTCATTCAACCAGAAATATAAACTAACGATTCATAATACTCTTCAGTTATTTTTTCCCCTTTTTCCAAGTAATCAATGTAAATAATTCCTCTTTCATCCCAACAAAATTGCGGCTATAACCTTTCCAGCTGATTTCATCGACTTCGTCTTCTTTGGAGCCCGTTCGTCTTCAAAAACCCACTGTTTGGAATGTTACTTTGCCTCTGGCGTGTAGAAGTGAATCCATGTTTTGTCCACAGTTATGTATCGACGCGGAAACTCATCCGGATTGCACGAAAGTTAGCCTCATAATCAACCACACGACTACATTTCTTCTCCTCCAAGAGCAAACGCGGCATCTCCATCCTGCTGAAGCTTTTTCACACCCGGTTTTTTGTGTAGAATTGAAAACTGTACATTATGATATGCCTGTGGTCTCAACTATCTAGCGCACTTTAAATCGTCGATTGCTTACACCATATCGTTGATTTTATCGATTATTTCGGGTGTTGTCACCTCTACTGGACGTCCTGAACGATGTTCATCTTTCGTTGATGTACGGCCACGTTTAAATGCATTTACCCAATTATAAACAGTGGCAAACGCACGGGCAGATGTACCATGAACTTCGTCCAACTCGGCTTTGATTAAATTCGGTGTTAAGCCTTTCAAAAATAAATGTTTTATCACAGCTCGAAACTGACATTTTTCCATTTCTTTAAACAAAAGTTCTACAGCAAAAGGGATATAAACCCTGCAGGTGAGTTTGGGATCCCTCAAGTTAGGGTGGCACGACCTAATAACATCCATCCGCCATTTTCGTTTCGTTGCTAAATAATTTATATTTCTAGAATGGCTAACCGATAGAGTTGAAATTTTGCAAGTTACTCGTCAATGTAAAGACCTAACTTGAAAAATCAACCTTTTCCAATAAAACAGTTTAATTCAACATTTTAAATGAACAAAACTCAAAAACCGAAATTTTTATACAAAAAATATCAAAAGTAATATTATTTAGCCCGTTTCAACAGAGTCTAACTTAATTGGTATTTATATAAGTGTATGGGCCCTTCACACTCCTTATTTGTAATAGTGTATGAAGTAACCAGTTTCGACGATTTTATGTCATCGTCAGATCATTTAAAACACAGACACATTAATATATGTGCGCCCACATGGCTCTCCACAGTGATCGTGAGTACGAGTTACTAATAATGCGAAAAACAGGTTAAAGTGTTCTTCTACGTGTTGTGCATATTTATTATTGTAATTGTGTTATAAGTGATCTGATGATGGCAACATAGTTGTCGAAACTGTTTATCTAATAAACAAATAAGGATTATGGCGGACCAAAATAAGGTAATTTTAAAAATATTACACAATCCTGGAGATTAGAAGTACAAAAACGTTCAAATAGTAAATGAATTATTGTCTACGCTTTGTTACTAATGGACGCTGTTTTACTGTCACCCTTTGTTCGATAATTTTGAGTTATACAACTAGATGTTACTTAAAATAGAATTAGATGTATGGCTTCTTCATTACTTAAAATAGCTGTAGGATACAATCGGTTGTAACCTAACCTAGATGTGTTGAGTCGCTAGTGGCACTATGACAAATTGGTGGGTCGCTTGCGGCACGGGTCGCATCGGCACGGCACCGTGGCATCATAGCTCTCAAACGAATGAACCGATTTTGTTTTGCCGTAGTTTTTTTGTTTGAAAGGTGACTTGACCGAAAGTTTACTTAGTTATGATACAAAAAATGTATTCAGCCATTCAGCGATTTTTTAATTTATAGTTATAATTATGGAGTTATTCTCGTTTAAAATATTTTAATGAACAATATAGAATATTTCGGTACGTTCTATTCGAACAAGTTGATTATTTTCCTCAAACTAAGCCTTTACATGTATGACTAACTTGTAAAATTTCAACTCGATCGTTTCAGCCGTTCTTGAGATATAAATTATTTAGTAAAAACACAAAATTGCTGACAGCTGTTAAAAGAAGCGTTTCCGGACATCTGTTTATAGGAAGTTTTTGCTTTATTTTAACCCATCCCCTGTCTTATCTCCACGCATTACAAAATCATTCTGCTTATCACTCGCTGCGTAGAATCGTGCTTTTAATTATTGTTAATTTTGTAAAAGTTATATAAAATATAATTTTGTTAAAAAACTAAGTTATTCTCTTCGTTGTTCCGCCACACACTTTCAGATTTGTCTACGAACGTCTGAACTCCAGTTACGAAACCAGGTTAAATAATGCAATTGTACACTATACGCAGAAATAAAAATACTGAAATTAAAACAGCTGTGTTTAGTTATTGGAACAGCTGATTACAATGTTGAGAAACTAATTTCAATCATTTTATTTCTTTTACCTTTTTCCCGACCTTATCACTTTTCACTTACGGTTTAAACTCGGCAGATTTGTATGGATTTTTAACAATTTCTTCACAAAGTTAAAACAATTTTACTATACAATAGGGATAAAAAGAAAAACTATGCAACCAAATGCAATCAATGCTATTAAAAATAATTCAATATGAAATCCGCATCTGCATCACAAAACTTAATGCATGGTTCTGCTCCTCAGTGGGTTGGGTAAGAGTGGACCTAAGCCATACTTTTATATTTATATTTTTCACTTTGAACGTAAATTAAATT
>JAGFPH010003916.1:84448-100165 GCA_018207615.1 Philaenus spumarius | reverse complement strand
GAAGCAATGTACTAAGCTCTAGTTTGCGCCATTCTGTTTCTCTTTTAGTAAGCTTTTCAACTGTTTATTACATGACCTACCTTTATATTTGAAATTTCAACCCCCTCAAGCTACCCAAAATCATAAAAGTTCAGATATGTCAAAAAATTTGCCCTGTTATGCAACACAAGATATATACAAAGTTTCGTTAACTTATTTTCAATAACAAAAATAATAAAAGGGGGTTAAAGGGACTTTTTGATCACTCTGTATATTTTTAGGGTCAAAGTTTGATTTAAAAAAAACGTGCTTCCTGTTGTTGGATTTAACAAACTCCCCCGAGCGCCTTTGAAGAAACGTGTGTACCAAATTTGGAGTAAATCGGACGTAAAATGCGGCCGTTAGAGTGCGAACACGTTTATCATTTTAATGACACTCCAAAATTGTGTTCAGGGGACCATGATCGGTGCTCATTAACCACCTTAGATCTCACCACAAGAGTCACTGCAATAGCTCACTTTTCCTATGGAAATTCTCTAAAAACTACTGAAATTAGAACGCTCCATTAAAAGCGTAGATTAGTAATAACAGATAAGTTTTCTTCAGTACTCGCAATAAAACATCCATATTTATAGAATGCAAATGGTTTAAAGTTCACGGCTAACTTTAAGCTCTACAAATAACTTGACGTATTAACTGTGTCCCCTAAGGAAGCGACTCAACAACTTTAGAAAGAATTTAATTTGATTTATATAAAAGCTGAGGATACGGTCGAGGCAGTGTTTTACATTAACTGTATATATTTCTATAGAAAGAGGTTTTATTTTAATTTGGTCTGGAAGATGTTTTAATAAGTTTAAATAAATTATTTCCTTTTACACGACCTCGATTGCGCCTTCACGTATGTGCGGCCGTATTACGTCTTATCTCCCAAATTAGTAAACAGATTTTGATTAATTTAACGTATTCAGATTGTGTTGAACTTCTTCGAAAGCAAGCTAAAGCCTAAAATTATCATGTTTTTTCTAGCACTTATTTTATATATCTCCTTTTCCAGATTTATAATATATTATTTATTTAATTGGTATTTTAGTGAGTGGTTCACATTATGTTTCGGTGACAGTGTGTTGAGGTTGGCACTACTGTTCTTCCTAAAAAAAGATCGTTGTGAACTTACACCTATAAACTTATTATTTCTACGAACTGTTCAATTAAGTATTTTACCAAGGTTTAACTTACAAATTAAGGCTTTTTAGCATGCATAATTGTAATTCAGAATATCTTCTTTGTTCAGGACGACTTCGTCTCCAACACACAGACGACAAGACTCCATAGCCACGACTCCAGGAGGTTTCAGTCTCGGCTCGCCAGGGGGCAGTAGCAGTGCTGGTAATCATCCCTCTCGCACCCCTACAACTCCTTCCAATGCTCCTGCTCCTCTAACTAGGTTCGGAGACACGCTTGCATATAGACATCCCCAGGTAGGTTGGCACACCAGAGTACTGTAGACTAGAATAGTGTGTAGGTCTAGCTTTTGTTTTGAAAATATTTCATCAAATTCAGTAGAGTCTTCCCAGATTGGATTTTCTTGGATAAAACAATATGAAAATAAAATAAGCAATGATTCAAACACCCAGCTGAACCGCAGACTTAAGTTTAGCGAATTTCCAAAATTAAAGTTATTTGTTTCAACCAAACATTTTGGAAATTGGTCTACTCACGAAAGCGATGAATAGCTGCCTCCGTGTACGAAATATATTAGTAGAATTTGTTTCTACTATTTGTAGTGATCCTCTATTCAGCGCCTTCGAGAGTGGACAAATTTCCCAAATAGTTGATTGAAACCCTGAAACATAATATAAACTGAATTCGCTCAGCTCACTTCAGCGTCAGCGGTTCAGCTGTGTGATCGAATTATTATGTGTAGTACAAATTTGAAAGTATTATTTTGAATATATTTTTGTATCGGTACATTCAATGTTTTTCATTTAAACTGCATTGGTTTTGTATGGAGGCATTCTTCCTGATTCTGTTAGAAGACCCTGTTAAAGTATTTCATATGGATGGTTTGTCCAGTAGCTTCATTACAGTAGAAACAGACGACCCATGTAATTTCTCTAGTTTACATAATAACATCTCAAAATATATTTACTTTAGTTAGTATCATTTTTCTAGTTAGTTATTTGGTACTTACTAGCTTATGGTAATAATTGCAATTGTATTTAAGTTAAGATTTAACCAAATGTAAATCAAGTAATTAATTGTTAAATTTAAATTTAAAATACTTAAACAAAATATTTAAGACTTCTTTTCTCAGGTGAGACACTCAACCAAATTCGAATAATAATTACGTCGGTCAAAAGCGTATCTACTAAACTCTCCATCTTCATTTTGTAAAACTGAAAACATATGTACGAGTCTTCTGTTTTAACTTTAGAACTACTTACTAACTAACCTTTAATATTTGCAAATTCTGTTTCAGGGTCGGGCGGGGACGGACAATTGCTCTTTTAGTGCCGGACCTCCCGGAGTACCCGCCCCAGTGGTACCCTCCTCCCGCCGTGCTCCACCTCCGCTGCCACCGCTTCCTCCGCACCCTCACACTCTCCCTCCTCCGCGCCAGCCTCCTACCAAACGTCCGCCTCCTGCCAACGCTTCCCTGCATAGTTCCAACGACAGTGGTTTCAGCAACGACCCTCCGCCAGCTCCCGAGATAGATTACTCTGACGACGAAGCAGCAAGGTATGTAACGTGTGGTCGCTTTAATCGCATGCTAGTAAGATAACTTTGCACGATAACTTCACAATAAATAGAAACTAACATGCGATAATATGGTTTCAATAACATTAATAATAAGTTTTACAAATCTGTCCATTAATACAACGTCTTGGTTGGTTGAATCTGGTATGACCACTGTTTTATTTCATTAGAACAAAATTAAAAAAAAAAATTTAACGGTAGCCGCTGGATTTTTCTAAAGTGAAACTTCTTAAGGCATATACGGAAAATTATTGGCCTGGATCAGACGAAAAGTGAAACGCTTACCCTTATCCGACTCCAACCGACAGGCATGCGCAGTTCGAGAAGAAATATTTTCTATTATCTCCGTAGAGTACGGCATAGACAGTCTAATCGTATGCGCCGCGATTACTGTGTTAATACGTAGCATAGGGAACCAGAAGACGCTTGCTTATTATACTGTACATTAGCTGAACAAGTTTTAATATCTATTGAATTTTTGTAGAAGTATTAAAGCTAATTGAGGAAATCAACTGTTATATCAAGGGGTCTACTAGATCATAACAAAATTTAATTTCTTTACTTTTTGGTAACTTTTAGGAGACCTCAAATAGAAATAAGGAAATTGTTTACAAGCAAATCGTAATATATATTGAGTTTTACGAAAATTGACTGATATGAAATAAAAATCTATGAATCTACTGGCTAGATACTCAATAATAAATTATTTGTTTTATGAGACACAAAAAAATATGAACTGAAATTGCTCATGAAACTAAACAAATAATACGTGTCCATGTTTCAAAAGATTAATTTCTTCCGGTATTAGAAAAGCTCGATTGCTAGATTTTTCCGAAAATGGTGGTTAATAGTTCAATAATATAATAATAATAATAAATAACATCAATTTCAGGTGATAATAGCGCAAACTTTGTAACAAAAGTTTTAGAGAGTTCAATCCACTATTATTTTTGGCCACCATTTACCAAGATGGTGGCCAAAAAGTGGTGGAGGTCGCAAATGTAATATGTTTTTTTAGGATGTCGAAATGTAATATATTACCAAGTGTTATCTCTCCCGCATTTTTTCCAGGTTCCTTCATTTATAATGCCCTTCTGCCATTTTGTTTGCTTTTACCCAATCTAAAACTGTTAGTTGTGAAGAATTGGTTGCGAAAATTACGTTTTGGTTCATTGTAATTTCTAACCTAAAATTATGTTAAGTTTGTTTATCCAATTCAGCTGTTTTATTATTTGTAACAACAGATGTTTTAATTTACAGTAAACATTTTTCTTATTTTTTTCTGTTTGCTTTTAGTTTGTTAATCCAACCTAAAGAAGCTGTCGGTTGTGAATACTAATAAAGTGATGTTAAATTGTTTTCTGTGGCAATGAATGTTACCAAACTCCTGTTGTTAAACTTTTGATCCAAACTGTTTTATATGTTATACGGGTGTGAGCGGACCCTATTTTCACTATTTTTACAATAAATTATTAATTATAGGTGGGTTAAAAATTTTACATTCACAGGAACGCAACAAAATTTTATTCAAATTAAAAAAGATGCAATCTATCTTCAACGTCGTATATTTTTTTAAAGATATTGCATGGCGGATTTTTTTAAAAAAGGTGATGGTTTATACGTAATATATCAAAGGTGGTGGAATTTTGGTGAAGGGTGATCAATATTAATTGATAAGCGGTCTTGTGAATTCGAGGTTAAGGGACTATGGTGGTGGTTTTGTCGTGAAGAACTCTGCATAACTGAAATACGTCATTGTGCTTGTAACATAGTTGTGGTGATGCAAGACATTTCTGGTGAAGGTTGACAAAGTGATTCAACTTGTCGCTAATCAGATATTTACTGTGACAGGAGAACCACCATGATCAAGAACCAACGGAACAAACAGCAACCGGCCGAACAGAACGGGAATGCGAAGAAAGAACTCTCTACCGTACGAGGATGGCTCGGCGAGGCGACTAACGAGTGGTACCCGGGACACGATAACAAAGGTCATCGACCCGTACGACAAGCGTCCAGTGCTGGCCACCTTCAAACGCTCGGCAGAGCGAAAGAACTCACCAACGATAATCCCAAGTTGGAAAACATGACCATGAAGACTGTCGATATACCTTACGAGAAGAAAATAAAACGAACCAAGTCGTTGTGGAAGTTCAGAAGAGACAACGAGGTGCTGGAAGGGATGGCACTGTGGAAGCACAGATCGTTGGTGGACGTGTCCAGTCTGAACGCAGAAGGTACTCCGATGCCGTCCAAGAAATCTTTATCGTTGAGTAAAGAGCGCGAGGAATCTCCCGTATCCATGGACGTTTCCGAAGAGACGGTCGTCAACGGCGACAGAAAGAGTCAACAGACGAACGGGAACTCGCACGGTTCGGTAGACTCGGAAGAGAGCGAGAACGACGATACGGAATCCTGTATCGTGGTGGATGATCATCACAAGGCGGCCAAGGTCGGTAGTCTGTTGCCGAGGACACGGCTGATACCGAGGAACCCGAAAAGACCCGAAGCGGAGACGAGAAGTTCCGAAACGGATTTGCGCAGGTCGCAGAGGCCGGTGGAGACGCGGGCTCAGACTACGGGGGATTTGCACCGGGAACGGTGGTTCGATCCTTGGGGTAATGAATGAAAGGCGGCTCAATTTGGGTAAATTTATATTATTAGTATTTAATACTAACACCATAAAATTAAGTATTATAATAACACTATAGTATAGTTCTGTACCTTTTCCCCATAAAATTGAAATTCCATTTTCTAAAGTTGTCTTTATTACTTATATCATACGATTTACCGAGGTTTTGAATAAAGAAATGTCTTGAGAAAAAAAGCAATTTTAAAGTTATAAAATATTACCAAAATGTAATATGGTTAAGCAATATTTCAAACTAGTCTAATAGGCCTAGTAAAAAAGTGGGCATAATTTTAATAGTGATAGTTGTTTTATAAATAAATATTGAGCTTGACTTGTGAAAAGATAAGTCATTTTATTTCACATGTAAACCTAAATTTACCACATTGACTGTGATCGGCAACGTAATCTTCTTACCGTTACAGAGTTGTATATGAATAAACATATCATACATGGTTAGTTGTGCGTTGTTATACTCAACTCTAACACGATAAAATATAACATATGCAGTTACATTAAGTAGAAAGTAACATATTAATTGTATTACCTTCACATTATAGGGAAGCTATTGTACTAGTAGTTCTGTGAACAGTACTCCTCGCTCGTTGAAATAACAAATGTGGTTTTGAGCTTAGATTAAAAGTAGTGTGCCAGTAAGGGATTAATCAGAAGGTTTAGCCAGTGAAACATTGTTTTGCAATTCCCGTGATTCCGGGATTTCTAGTTCTCGTTTTTTGTTATTTTCTTGAGCTTTAACTGCTAAAGATTTTCTTTTAGAGGCATTGTGTTTTATTTAGGTTAATAATGCGTAAGATAGCTAAAAAATATCGCGTTATAGAGGGACAACATATAATTAAATATTTACATTCTTAAATAACTAAAACTTAACAATTTATTTACCGTTCCATAACATATATCATATTCCAATATTAGAAATAATGAAAATAAAGGATGTTAAAACGTCGTGATAGTGATCTCAACACTTCCCACGGTGTCCAACGGTCATTTTTTGTATGTCCTTTATCACCGAGAGTTTCATTTGTTTCATCTCATTTTGTAATTCAAGGAGAGCCAAGTCAAATATTTTTATGAAATTTACAATGATAATTTACAAGCATACAGTTTAATTCTTTGATTCATTCTCTACACTTTCTTATTATTATATGTAATTTTTGGGCAAAGGATATATTCCTAAATTACTATTCAAAAAAGGCCTAGTTTTGTTAGTAGTCTTGCTTCCGAAGTAAAAAATGTTAAATTCTGGCAATTTTCTCAAAAGTTTCTCGTCGAGAGCTTTAATTCAAGTATAAGGTTCATGGGGTTCCGATTACGGGAAGTGCCTAATAATTAATGTCAGTGAATCAGTGTTACCGTCTAGTTTTATATAAGTAGATTTACTCATTTAAAGAAGTATGTGCAACTCATTGACGAGAAACAAATCAACTAACAAAAGAAATGATCATATGATGTTTGAATTACAGTAATAACTTTCAAATCGTCTTGGTTTGTGTATCATAGATAAACTGCTAACTTTAATTAATGTCTTGCCAAACGAAGTACTACTGGCTATAGAATCTATATTCAGAGACTTGTCTCAAGACGTCCTGTTGGCTAAATGCTTGCACGGAAAGACGCAAACCCTAAAGAAAGTTTGAATCACGTCATGCGGTCTGGAATACCTTAAACTGTATTTGTTGGTTACAACACGTTGAAGTTTGGTGAATTAGATGCTCTGTTGGCTTTCAATGATGGAGCATAGTTAGAGCAAGAGTATGGGGAAAGTTGGGAGTTGAGGTAGGCGAAAACAACCGGAGAGCGCTGGGAAAAATTTAAATTGATCGTGGTGCGAAAGCTGTAAAAGCTACAAATTAGAAGACTATGGAGGCCAGAGTAAAGATGGAACTCCTACAAATATAATAAACGGTATCAGGAAACTGACACATACTTTCTCCCTCATTATAGGAACTTAATAAAAAAATATTATTTCATGAAGCCAATTGTTTTATTTTTATTTTTAAGAGTAATTTTCCCATAAAAATCCATAAAATAACGAAAAAACCAACTTTTCTCAAAAACGGCTCGAACATTTTGATTAAAATTTTATAGTTTATAGTACCTTAGGTCCCTAATAAACTATAAAATTTTAATCAAAATCGTTAGAGCCGTTTTTGAGTAAAGTTGATTTTTCCGTTATTTTATATGGTTTTATGTAAAAATTACCCTTAAAAATCAAAAATTCACAAAAATGTAAAAAACGCCTAGAAATACCGTGGATTAGTACCACCATACCAAATTTCATCAAAATCGAACGACTGGTTTAGGCTCTAGGTCTGATAACATCCACACACACACACACACACACACACACACACACACACACACATCACTCCGAAAACCACTTTTTTAGGTTCAGGGGGACCCAAAACTGATATTTCCACCAAAAACTCAAACTCGAAAATTTTGACGAATACAATACTTTCTCCATATATACTATGGTATAGGGGGAGAAAGTAAAAAATGTAGATGAACAAAAAAATGAGTGTTAGACAATGGTGCTGAAGATTTTTAAAGGAAAAATGTTCATTTTTTTTTTAAATGCGATTTTTCGGAAATGATCATTTTTAATACATGTACCTATATCTCGATTTGGAGTTTTAGGAAGTCAAAATTTGTATTTAGTTTGCAGTACCAAGAGTTGGTAGTTAGAGATACAAATATTTGTATTTTTATCTCCATCTGTTAAATTAAATATAAATTAAATTTAAATGTCTGACTGTGATTACAAATTATAATCTTTTTTCTAAGATCACATCAAAATTCATAAATTGTTTGTCTGTCTGTCTGTGTTTGTTTGGCAGGGCTAATCTCCGAAATGGATGAACCGATTTTTACGAAACTTTCATTAACATGTAGAGGATTTTTCATATAATATTTTAGGCTCCTTTTTATTCCGAAAATATTTAACATTCTTGTACAAAATTACAAAAAATTTAACAATTATGAACACAATTAGGGAACTTAAAAAACATTTTCAATTCGATACTTTAGTCAAAGGGATGAAATATAATAACTACCATTAAAATTAAATCAAGCAGTAGTGCAGCATTTCCGATTCCACTAGTTTTCAGTAAAACATTTTTATTATTTTTATATTGAAACCATATTTGTTTAATAAAATATGATAGGGGACCCTCCTTTTCATATCCATAAACTACTAAACAAATTTGAAAGTAATATGTTGGGTAGTTTTCTTAATTTGTATTTGTTCATTCAATAATCAATGTAACCCATTTAAATTTCATTAATTTTGTAAGGGGGCAATCTTCCCAACGCCGACGAAAGGTTAGAAATATAATCTCTTCTTCCGTTGAACAGACTATAGCGCCTTCAATTTTGCGCGTATACAATTCCCGCACTACAGCACAGTAGCCACATTGCATTTAGCCCCTTCAGCTTTATCTAAACTCAAACTGCTCAAGTTCATATCACATAACCCATTACAGTTCCCAAGACCAAACTTAAGGCCTTGTTTCACTTCCTCCGTGTTGAATCTTTTCCCCATAAAAATAATATTACACTTATACCATTGTATCTGATGTCGTTTTTATACGATGCTGGCGATTTATAGAACTCTATAAGTAGGACGTGTTTGTATTAAATCAATATAGTTAGTTCAAATTCGAGTATACTTAAGGTTATGTAAATAACTTCTGAATATAGGAAGTCGGGAAAATACTTATCCTTACAGCTGTTACCGCTTAGCTGCGCGAGAAAATGTATAAAGTTAGTTTTGCAAGCATCACTCACAGTTTTAACATTGTAGCTGAAGCTAACGGTTATAAATCTCAATCGTTGACAAACTCATTAAGGGCAAATAGAAATTTTTTTTAGTTGTTTATGATTTCTTATTCTCCTGTTCTTCCTCTTTCCAAAAATATACAACATGATAGGGTTATAATTATTATCTTTATGTCCGAAAAAAATTAATAATGTATGCGTTACCATTGAAATAAATGGCTTTAGAGGCCACATGAATTCGCTGTACTACAAACACTTTTATAGTGTTCATTATTGTACAGTGAGTTATTTTAAAGAACTTTGGTGAAGAAGAAGCTGAAAGATGTATATGCTGCTGAAGAAGACCCAGACAACCCCACACACTGTCCAGGAGGCATTAGCAAAAGATATGCCACTTTGAAACTTTGGCTTTTACGTTTTGCTTGTTCCCGAAAATCACTTTTTTGTTATTTATAATACACTTATCTGGAAAACTAACCAAGATATATTTACCCAATTTTTACCACATGTCTATAAAACAATTATCTAGTTTCAAACACGGGATTTTTTAAAAATATTTCAACAAATAAAAAAGTTATATTATAATAATAATACAAATATTTTTAAAAAAGTGTTTTTTTTAATCATAACTTTCAGGTTTATTTTTTATTTTATTTATTTTTTTTTCTTGCGCACGGAACTAGAAAAAGGTACAATTTAGAAAATAAAAAAAAATATATGAATCTATCTTAATTACAACTTAAGTTATGTGTATTATAGCTAACATTGTCGAAGATAGACATTCGGAGTGCCCTTAAAAGACACAAGAACAAGTCCCAAGGTTAACGAATGAACAAAACAAAGTACATATCATGTGAACTCGGCAATATAAAATTACACGATAAAGATAACGAAATGAGAAAAAATAACATTAAGGACACATTTAGGACTGGCAACAAACTTGAGTCGAAACTGAAACTAACCTAAACTGAGGAACGAAAAATAAAAACATTAATATACAGAATGACTTGCGATGATTGCCCAAGCTTTTACTTTGGCCGCTCTTTCAAAAAACGATTCAACATTTACCAACAATCAAAGGAAAACCTAAGAAATCGAGATACGCTGAACATCGATAACTGCCATACTTACTGCAATATTAACACTAATATGGACGCCTTGCACACATGCAGTACATGACGTTACATGATATTATGGACGTTACATGAGCGCCTTGGAGGAGTTTGAGATTTACAAAGCGTTCAAACAAGAACTACCAATATTGTAAATGTACAACTCTCGTTCTCCTCCAACACGCTATATGACAGCGTTATCAATATGCAAAGAAAGGAACTGGGCGACTCAAAGTTAGATAACGAGTTAACAATAAACTGTTAAGTCACGAACCGTTCGTTGAAGAGTGCGCACCGACCGACATGTAACCGATATCGTGTGTTTTATAACATTTGTAAAAGTTTATTTGTGTAAAAGTGTTTTGTTGCGTATTTGTACAAGTGAACTGTACTCACCATTGTTTTTATACATTGACGAGCTCCGTATGGAACGATTGCTATGAAATAAAACCTTACATGATCTGATGATGGGCTCACTCAGCCCGAAACTGAAGTTATCATTGACATCAAGAGTGGATTTGTGTGACGTATTGGAAATAAACGGTACCAGGAACTGGCACATACTTTCTCACACACATATTTAAATTATCAAACAGATTCACTGTGACTTCATAATTGTAGGAGGGGTGGGAGAGGTGATATTAAAGTAGTAGATTAACTAATAAATATTATTATTATTAGCTAGAGAGAAAACGATTCGATCGATTTCGAATAAATTTGCACCACACGTCAATTAGGCCTGTATAGATGCACGGTAGATTTTTTGAAATTTTTTGAAATTTTTTGAAAAACAACCCCCTTTTTGTCAAAAAAAACCCCCAAAAATCAGTTATTATTATAATTATTACCTATACGAGAATTTTTAGAAAGATGCGGTTTTTTGCATATGGTAGGGTACATTAAGCCAAATGAGCCAAATTTGATCAAAATCGTTAAAGCCGTTTTTGAGACATTTAGATTTTTCTTGTTTTTTCCATTTTTGGGGGGAAAAACGGCTGGGGATATTCCAGAACTACACCTACATACCAAATTTCCTCAAAATCGGACCGTTGGTATGGCCTCCAGCTCTGTACACACCCTAACAGACACACGGACAGACAACACCAAAAACCAATTTTTTGGGTTCATGAAGCACCAAAACAAATAATTCCACTAAAAATATACTTGGGTTCAGGAAGCACCAACACAGATAATTTCACTAAAAAGTTTTTGGAGCACCAAAACATAATTCCACTAAAAATTCAAATTGGAAAATTTAGACGAAAACAATACTTTCTCCATATACTACGAATAGGGGGGAGAAAGTAAAAAGGTAGTATATAATGTATTTATCACTCGGGGATTCATCGCCCCAAAGAATAAAATCTGTGTTGGTCTGACCAAAGATTGTACCGAGAAATGAGCAACAACAATTTACTGATTTGTTCAACAATATTCCACAATTCCTACGGCACCAACCTTTACCTTTATAGTATCTTTGTTCTATAACATTCAAGTTTTACCAATGTATTTAACCCTTTCAGCGCCATGTGTGTGCAAGAGCGATAGGCGCTTCTCCATATAGCATACATGTTGTATCACGAAGTGCCAGGCCATAATTCGCAATGTTTAAGCCGTTTGCAAAAATGATCATATCTACATTATTTATTGCATTTGTTTGCACCATTCTCTTTGAGTACATAACATTATTATAAACTAGTGTAACCGGCAATGGTTCGCTATTGCTACTGTGGGTAGTTGTTAAATTTCATCCCTTAAATTTATGTAATCGAATTGCAAGTGCTATTAGCGAATTTCCATAGGAAAAATGAACTATTGCAGTGGCCCTTATGGTAAGATCCAAGGTCAGGAGTAGCGAATGAGCATCGATCATGGTCTCCAGAACACGTTTTGGGGTGTCATTAAAAATCATATATATATGTATATATATGTTCGCACTCTAGAGGCCGTATTTTAAGTCCGATTTGGATCAAATTTGGTACACATATTGGCTGTCTACGTCGCTCGTACGAGTTTGTTAGCCAAAAAATTCCAACAATCGGAAGCACGTTTTTTGACTGGAAGTAACTATTTTTTTAGACTTTTCCTACGAGAATGAATTTGTTTTGAGTTTTTTCTACAAATATGGTGTTATTCTGCACATTTCTTTTTTTACGCGACCTTATAGCTCGCTTGGTTCCCCCAAAATCGATCGAAATGTAAAAGACCATAGAAGTACCCGGTTCAAAGCCATGTGGTTTATTCTACCGTGGGGTTGGCGTGCGAGGCACGCAATGCTTCGTGTGTTGAAGATACTCCCAATACGGGGGTTGGCGTGCGACTCACACAATGTTTTGTGTGTTAAAGATACTCCCAATATTCGGAATGGCGTGCGAAGCACGCAATGCTTTGTGTATTGAAGATACTCCCAATATGCGGAATGGCGTGCGAACCATTTTGCAGCTATTCAGCACCGTCGTGAATAGACCTATTTCCCAAATTGTTGGTTGAAACCCTAAAACATAGGCCTATAAAAATAATTTTGGAAATTGGCTCAACTCACGTCAACAGTTCAGCTGTGTGGTCGAATTATTTTATATCATTTAAGCAAAATATTAAATAATTTTAGATTTATAGTTTTTAGGAAGTTAGTTCAATTTAATTTGATTGCATAGGGTAGCTTCCCCATTTAAATCTCTTTTATTCTAGTGATCATATTCTCTAAACAATCCTGGTACTAATATGTGTAAATTGTGTATAGTTTGTACTGAAATTAGTTGAGTAGTGTTTTGAGCATTTAGAAAAAGTAAGTGTATGGATTATTACTTAATTAAAGGTAGTTATTCCATTTAAGTAATCAAATTGCTAATAGGTTTGTACATCACTTAAAAATAATATTACATAACTTTAGCTTTATAGCTTGCAGGAAGTTAATTTAATTTATATTTATTGTGCAGGAGTAGTAACACATATTTCAACTACTTATATTGTAGTAATTGTAACGTCTAAACATCCTGGCAATGATATTGATAAACTTTGAAATTTTTAATAAAATCGGTCGAATAGTTTACGCGTCTACAGAGGACAAAGAAATATTCATTTTTATATATAGAGAAAGTGATTTAAACATTATGTGCTTTCTTTTTGATTGCGTAAATTGCTTTAATCATATTATTTGACACAAACGGGTTTATAATACAAATTATTTGTGATACACAACAAATTCATGAAATATTTATTGGTATACAAATTAAACAACACCTTTACTAACATATCTTCTTCATTCATACATAAAACCATTCATAATGTAATAAAATTAATAAACCTTACTAAAAATGGAAAATGGAACACAATAGTTATTTGCAAAAGGCTGCAAAGTTGAGTTTGTCAAACGAAACAAACATTTGACAGTTTATTTAGGATGACTAAGTAAACTTTGCTCCCGTAGAACAAACAACGATTTTAATACAGCTGCATTTTAAATTAGTGTTTTAGTTTTTTTTTAAGATCTGTTTTACTAAACAAAACTTGTATAAGGTACAACCTAGTTCACAAAAGTTCCGTTTATTATATACAGCATTGTAGTACACATGTATGTCACCAAGAGCAGCACAACTCTGAGAACAACAATCCAAATTTTCAAAACATAGCCTACATCATAACCCTATTTTGCAAAGTACATTGTTTTTACCCACGCCATGCGAGAAAAGTAAAACAAAGAGGTATAATTACTTGACGTTGAACACATGTAGTTTAGTTTGCGAACTGCTGAGAGTATGCAAAAACGAGCTTTGTTAAGTAGCTGTAGGGAAAATTATTTGTTCACTCTTTGCTATGAACAAATTTAACAAAACCTAACTGCAAAACTATCATTTAATAATTATTAATAATGAGACATTTCATTTATTTTGAGCTACCAAATGATTAGAAAAAGGAGCTACCAATCTGTACACAAAGGAATAAACAATTAATTTGGGAGAACAGTACTACCAATAACCACAACTAAACACAATTTTTCTGTACGTGATACTGCACCAATACCACCACACCCCAATCCAAGTGTTTCTGCCCTAATCAATCTTCACTTTAGTGAAAATATCAGATTACACAACACTAATCTGTTTCCATTTGCTTTGCAGGGGCGGAGTCCCAAGTATTGTTATAATCCCGTGCTGAATTTGAGAATAAATCAAGTTTAATCTAATAATGGCGACTAGAAGACAACATTTTCTTTTTCCCACAAATTTGCATGAAACGACTACAGTTCTTGTGAATATATGATAAATCTCTGTAAATCAAGATTATAAACACCGCCAGCAAACTGTAAATGACAGAATAACTACCCTAGTATTGATCAACTTACCAGGAAAATACTTGCAAGATAGTTCATTAATAATCCATAGCGTACTAATTAATTCCCCCAGCTCTGTAAGAAACTTTGAAACAGCAAACCTCACATATTGACATTTCATACTCTTCACACAAGTTTACCAACATTCTAGTTACAAATATACCGCAAAATCTGCGTTTGGCGGTGACAGCCTGATAATTGCCGGAGAATGAATCTTGTTTGCAGATGACAAAGTTATTAGACGTGGTTTATTATACAGAGTGATTCAAGAAAAATTACAGAACTTTCGCCAAAGAATATCAACACTGTAAATGGCAGAGTATCCGAATAAATATGGATCAACTTAGCAGGGAAATACTTGTAAGATAGTTAATTAATAATCAAAAGCGTACTAATTAATTCCCCCAGCTTTGTATGAAACTTTGAAACGGCAAACCTCACATATTGACATTTCATACTCTGCACACAAGTTTACCAACACTCCCGTTACAAATATACCGCAAAGTCTGCGTTTGGCGGTGACAGCCTGATAATTGCCGGAAAATTAATCATGTTTGCAGATGGTAGAGTTATTAGACAAGGTTTATTATACAGGGCGATTTAGGAAGAAACGCAGAACTTTCATCAAAGAATATCAACACTGTAAATGGCAGAGTATCCGAATAAATAGGGATCAACTTAGCAGGGAAATACTTGCAAGATAGTTAATTAATAATCCAAGGCGTACTAATTAATTCCCCGTGCTTTGTAAGAAACTTTAAAACAGCAAACATCACATATTGACATTTCATACCCTGCACACAAGTTTACCAACATTCTACTTACAAATATACCGCAAAATCTGCGTTTGGCGGAGACAGCGTGATAATTGCCGGAGAATTAATCATTTTTGCAGATGGCAGAGTTATTAGACGTGGTTCAGAAAGAAAGGCAGAACTTTCAGCAAAGAATATTAAGACTGCAAACATATTGTAAATGACAGAGTTCCCGCCCAATAAGGGACCAACTTAGAGGAAAGATAGAGAGTTAATTAATAATTCAAAGCATATTAATTAATTCCCGGAGCTTTGTATGCAATTTTGAAACAGCCTCACTTATTGACATTTCAT
>JAGFPH010003916.1:66788-84438 GCA_018207615.1 Philaenus spumarius | reverse complement strand
TTGCAAGATAGTTAATTAATAATCCAAAGCGTACTAATTAATTCCCCCAGCTTTGTATGAAACTTTGAAACAGCAAACCTCACATATTGGCATTTCATACTCTGCACACAACTTTACCAACATTCTAGTTACAAATATACCGCAAAGTCAGCGTTTGGCGGTGACAGCCTGATAATTGCCGGAAAATTAATCATGTTTGCAGATGGCAGAGTTATTAGACGTGGTTTATTATACAGGGTGATTCAGGAAGAAACGCAGAACTTTTACCAAAGAATATCGACACTGTACTGTAAATGGCAGAGTCTCCGAATAAATAGGGATCAACTTAGCAGGAAAATACTTCCAAGATAGTTAATTAATAATCCAAAGCGTACTAATTAATTCCCCGAGCTTTGTAAGAAACTTTAAAACAGCAAACCTCACATATTGACATTTCATACTTTGCACACAAGTTTACCAACATTCTAGTTACAAATATACCCCAAAATCTGCGTTTATAGGAGACAGCCTGATAATTACCGGATATTGAATCATGTTTGCAGATGGCAGAGTTGTTAGACGTTGTTTTATTATACAGGGTGATTCAGGAAGAAACGCTGAATTTTCACCAAAGAATATCTTCACTGTTAATGGCAGAGTATCCGAATAAATATGGATCAACTTAGCAGGAAAATACTTGCAAGATATTTAATTAATAATCCAAAGCGTACTAATTAATTCAGTGAGATTTGTATGAAAATTCGAAACCTCAAACCTCACATATTAACATTTCATACCCTGCACACAAGTTTACTAACATTCTAGTTACAAATATACCGCAAAATCGGCGTTTAGAGGAGACATCCTGATAATTACCGGATAATGAATCATGTTTGCAGTTATTAGAGTTATTAGATGAGGTTTATTATCCAGGGTAATATAGGAAGAAACGCAGAACTTTCAGTAAAGAATATCAACATTGCCAACAAACTGTAAATGACAGAGTGTCTGTCCCAATAGGTACCAACTTAGCAGGGACATATTTGAAAGATAGTTAATTAATAATCCAAGGCGTACTGATTAATTCCCCGAGCTTTGTATGAAACTTTGAAACAGCAAACCTCACATATTGGCATTTCATACTCTGCACACAAGTTTACCAACATTCCCGTTACAAATATACCGCAAAGTCTGCGTTTGGTGGCGACAGCCTGATAATTGCCGGTTAATGAAACATGTTTGCTGATGGCAGAGTTATTAGACGATATTTATTATACAGGGTGTTTAGGAAGAAACGCAGAACTTTCGGCAAAGAATATCAACACTACGAACACACTGTAAAGGTCAGAGTAACAGCCCCAATAGGGACCAACTTAGCAGGAAAATACTTGCAAGATAGTTAATTAATAATCCAAAGCGTACTAATTAATTAATGGAGTTTTGTATGAAACTTTGAAACAGCAAACCTCACATATTGACATTTCATACTTTGCACACAAGTTTACCAACATTCCCGTTACAAATATACCACAAGGTCTGCGTTTGGCGGTGACAGCCTGATAATTGCCGGAGAATATCGTGTTTCTTAGATGTCAGAGTTATTAGACGTGGTTTATTATACAGGGTGACACAGTAAGAAACCCAGAACTTTCGCTAAAGATTGTATACATGGCCAACAAACTGTAAATGACGAGTATCCGCCCCGATAGGGATCAACTTAGCAGGGAAATACTTGCAAGATAGTTCTTAATAGTCCAAAGCGTATTCCTACTAATTAATTTAGTGAGATTTGTATGAAAATTTGAAACAGAAAACCTCACATATTGACATTTCATACCCTGCACATAAGTTTACCAACATTCTAGTTACAAATATACCGCAAAATCTGCGTTTAGAGGAGAATGCCTGATAATTACCGGATAATGAATCATGTTTGCAGATGGCAGAGTTATTAGATGAGGTTTATTATCCAGGGTAATATAGGAAGAAACGCAGAACTTTCAGTAAAGAATATCAACATTGCCAACAAACTGTAAATGACAGAGTGTCTGTCCCAATAGGTACCAACTTAGCAGGGAAATATTTGAAAGATAGTTAATTAATAATCCAAGGCGTACTGAGTAATTCCCCCAGCTTTGTATGAAACTTTGAAACATCAAACCTCACATATTGACATTTCATACTTTAGCACACAAGTTTACCAACATTATAGTTACAAATATACCGCAAAGTCTGCGTTTGGTGGTGACTGCCTGATAATTGCCGGTGAATTAAACATGTTTGCAGATGGCATAGTTATAGACACCGTCTTGTTACATTCATTTGAAATTAGTTTATGTTTATTAGACGAGGTTTGTTACATAAAATTTAAATTGGGTTTTTACTACATACTCTATTATAATGCCTGTCCAGCTTTTAATTTCTCACATTTCTGCAATGGAATTCGATACGTTTGTAATGGCTTCCAAGAATAGTATACTTAGAAACGCACAATTTTATTTTTTGAAATGCAATTCCACCACGTCCAACAAATGTGTATACATTTTTTTATAGCAGAGTATATAGTTTACTTGTTGTTTCGGGTGAATCGGATTTTACCGTCACGCGTTTCACCATGAATTGTGTGAAACGCTCTATTTTGTGAAACGTTCTAATTTGAAACATTCTATTGTGAAACGCTCTATTCTATCTGTTTGAAAAGTTTTTATCTTGCCGAGATTCGAACCAGCAGAGTCCATCACCATAGTCTAGCGCTTTAGCCGGTTAGGACACGAATGCATTGCTAATTTAGTATATTTAAGTTTTGTATATTAGTGCAACAGATTGTCTACGTCATAGCCTTAATCTGTTAATGCTAATGTTAACACAATAATGTATAGTTTAATTTTATTTTATTGGTTGCTATGGTAATGAATGTAAATACATTCAAGACACATGTGTTGGTTCTTCTGCTTAGGCCTAACCTAAAATTTTTGTGTGTTTAATTTTAATTTTATGTATTTCTGATGCATTATTATATAAAATTATTTGCTTTTTAGGTATCGCCAAAGAAGTTTACACTTCTTCCGTTTGGTCCAAAGCTCACAATTTTTTATTTTTATTATTTTTTAGTCTGTTCTGTACTAATTTCATAATCACTTTAAACTAATTACCCGATGATCTAGCTACTTAAAATTTAAAAATAGCTCAGAACTGGACGAAAATGCAATGCTAACTCACTTTCTTGTCTGTTCGGTGCATATTTTGCAACCGATTTCAAACCAACTTTAAACGTACCGGTAGCTCAAACCTACATAATCTCCTCACCGACTGCAAAACTTCTCACACACAAGACCGTAAAATAATATTGTAAAAAACAGAAAATAGCTATTAAAATAAAAACATAAAATTTAATATACCACGTTTTTAAACGGATTAAAAAGTATAAAATAGTGTTTGGTGAAAAGGTACTGTAAATAAGTGTAGGAAAGAAACACACAACGGTTTAATATCATTTGCAGTGCAATAAAATTGTTAGTGACTTAGGTAAACTATTTATTCATTTATCAACTATATATTGCATGCGCCCCATGTTTTTCGTTTTAAATCTTACACGTATTTGCATAATTATTAAAAACTGACAATCACAAATTGTCAGGTCAATCTGTATGGCTTTAGAAATTTGTATGTGTCTAAGAGAAATTGTTTATACGTTTTAGCTCGTTTAAACGTGGTATATTAAAAATTATTATTTCAATCATTAGTCTTCAAGAACTTTGAATTTTCATAGTTTTTCTATAAAGTATATGTGTAGAGAGGTGTGTAGAGACACCACTGATAACTCGGAAAAAACAAAGATTTTCAGTATTTCAGCAACACTTGTGGAAATATTCTGAAAACTGCAGCCCTCAAAATTCTGTACAAAATAGTTTCTACATCCTGCAGTAAAGAACTTTCAGCAGACTCTTTAACACAGGATCATATAACATTTAGCTTATACAAAGTGGGGAAACTTTCAGATCTTGTTCCGCTTGTAAAACTGATGAAAAATGTAATCTATCAACCATTTTGATTTTCCTTCTAAGTAATGTATATCTCTAAAACGGCTAATCCGATTGAGTTGAAACTTCGATCGTTACTCATCAATGTAAAGACCTAGTTTTATAAAAATAATAAACTTTTCTAATAATCCGTTTCAAACTGGTGGTCATTTGAACATTAAAGCAAGTGAAGAGTATATTTTTGTAGCCCATTTTATTACCTACAATCCAGCGTCCAACTTAATTATTTGGACGTGCAAAATAATTATTGCCTACGCTTTGTTCCTATAGATGTTGAACCCTCCAAATAATAGTAGCTGTTTTACAGTTACTCTTTGTCGGATAGTTTTGGCAGTCACCATCAGATACAAAATTAAACTGACACAACTGCTCAATTTTTTTAACACGGAATTTCCCAGAGCAATGTTCATCAGAACGTACTCACGTTAGAAAACCTTTCAATCCCGATACAGGGATTTCAATTTATTTCCATATTTTAAGGGAAACTTCCCGAAACCACTCCAGCAAATAAGTCACGCCTCCAGACCGCCTTATCTGCCTCGTGCTCGCCCCACTTCTTATCAGCATTGTTGACGTATTTCCACATTAGTATATTTTTTATTACGCACTTAACCGGCACGTTACGGTGATGGAATCAAATAAAGTGAATGTAAATTTATGTTGATATTATCAAAGGCTTTTAGAGGGGAAATATTGTATCGATTATTTTGAGTATAACTGCTTAGTTGAAGTGTACTTGGAGTGAAAATAACAACACTGTGGGAAACCAGTTGGTCTTGTTGAAATTTAATCGGGGTAAATAAACATGGCAGTTAAGTTTATTACTAGAAAATCACGTTCAACACCAAATTAACCATAAAACAGATAATTATTGCAATTTAACCAACAGCGATAAAGCGAATCAGTTTAGTCACTTTGTTTCAACCAAAACTACACTATAACGCAACTTAAGAAACTAGGAAAAATATTTTTTTCAAATCTAATTGTCCCAAAAGGCAATAATATTTAAAGACCTTTTGTAAGTAAACATATTGAAATTTCATTTACTTGGACTCGTTTATTATAGCGGCCCTAAACTTACGCAATTTTGTTTTTTGTAATGTTTTTAGAACCCACAAACCGAACTTTCTTTTTACCAACTACTGTATATACCTAACTCGATTAAATATATCGAAAACAGTGAGCAAAGTGTACCTTGAGAAGACTATCCTATGATATCGCATTGGTAATGGGCTCGGGTGCGACTAAAATATCTCTCATGCACGTTTATGTAACTAATGAAGGTCTTATTGTTTTATTTCCGCCATGTGTTCCATTTATTACAGACTAAGGGCTCTGCCCCTGCGGCGATATATGGTGATGCCAATTCAAACATATTGGCCTATTGTATATCGTGTTAATTTTACGGAAATAATGATTTATGAGGATAGAAACAATTGGATACAAGTTGAGTGGTGGGGGTAGACTGTAAAAAATGTAAGACATAGATCGAAATAGACACGCAATATCCCCAACATTTATCCACAAAATCCTTAATTTTGTCCATATTTTTTACATGAATTTTAAATATTTTCGGAATAAAAAGTAGCCAAAAAATTCCCTACATGTTAATGTAAGTTTCGTCAAAATTGGTTCAGGCATTACGGAGATTATCCCGGCCAAACAAACTTAAACAACAATTTTAAGTGTTTAAGTTTTTGTAATGTTTGAATAACCATATGAACTTAGAAAAAAACTTATAATCTGTTATCACAGACACTTTAATTAAATCATATGTATTGTGTTGATGTAAGTTGCTTGTTCTTCCGCAACCCATCCTTTCAGTTAGAAACAGAAACCTTCTTCATGGATAGGGGATGGAAGGTTACCATACCATATAACATCCATGAATTTGCAGTGGTGGGTTGAGGACAATTTACGCTTATATCAATATATATAATACATTAATGTAATCATGGTCAGTCCGTGCGTGCCGCTATAACTCACAAACGCATATGATATGGTAGCCCTCCATTCAGCGACCATGAAGAAGGTTTTGGTTTGGAACTTTATCACTTCAATGGACTATACGGGAAGTCAATATAGAGCTGAGAATCGAATGCCGAAGTGGCCGAGACTGGTCAGAATATTCCTGAATAATTTAGAAACTTCCAGAATATTCTAGAGAGAATGTTGGACAGTGTTCCAGAATGTTCTATAAGCTTTCAGAATATTTAGAGATAGAATGTTGGTTAGTGTTCCAGAATATTCTATAAGCTTTCAGAATATTTCTAGATTGATTGTTGGATAATGTTCCACAGTCTATATATATATAATCCAAATACCACTCACTGACTCATCACGAAATCTCAAAAACCACCGAACGGATTGGAATGAAATTTGGTAGGTAGCTTCCTCTAGGGCCCTAAGTGCTCGCTAAGAAAGGTTTTCAAAAATTCCAAATTATAGGGGTGTTCGAGGGGTCAAAGTTACTAAAAATCCCCATAAGAAATATATAGTGTAATATATTTATTGACATATATTTTTAGTTAATATACATTTAACTTTGATTTGTCTATCCGTGCAAATCCGGATCGGGCAGCTAGTGTTCTATAAGCTTTAAGAATATTTTCAGATAGAATGTTGAATAATGTTCAACAATTTTCTATAAGCTTTCAGAATATTTCCAGATAGAATGTTGTATAATGTTCCAGAATGTTCTAGACAGAATGTTCTATAAGCTTTCAGAATGTTTCCAGATATAATGTTGGATCATTTTCTAGAATGTTCTATAAGTTTTCAGAATATTTCCAGATATAATGTTGGATAACGTTCTAGACATAATGTTCTATAAGTTTTCAGAATATTTCCAGATATAATGTTGGATAACGTTCTAGACATAATGTTCTATAAGTTTTCAGAATATTTCCAAATAGAATGTTGGCTAATGTTCCAAAATGTTTTAGAATTTTCCAAAAGTTCAAGAATGTTTCAGACGACCATGTTTCAGAAGTTTCTACAATTTTAAACCGGAAACGGCCTATGAAGCTCAAACTCGAAACATATTACACTGCAGTTATATACAAGAGAGAAAGAAAAAATATAAGCATTTCGATTATTTGCGTCCAAGATATAAAATATGTTTGGTATAATATATGTTATGTAAAATGTACTCATACATGTTAAATGCACCATAACCGGCAGAAATCTTGGTTTCATAGTTGATCCTGTAATAAGCATAAATTATTGAGGACATAAATTATTTGGACGAAACTCACTTTGCATTTTTGAGCCAGTTAATTCTCAATATTTAGATCATATTTCTTGCATTCATTTATTCCTTGTTTCAAATAGTTATTGGTATTATACTGCATAGGATATTGTTGCAATGTAGTGTAGTTTTTATGTGATTTATTAATCTTACTGTGAGTACTATAATATTTACTGTAAGCCCCCGTGGAAAACCAGAGATTAATTAGATACACATCAGAAACTCATCACTAAATAAACGGTATCAGTTAACTGACACAAACTTTCTCCCAACTTACTGTAGTCAAAATAATATTGTTTTTAATCATTTTATTTACTACTTTTTAGAACAAAACAAAAAAATAATATTCTACCTACGTCAATCGTATAAAAAAGTTATTGTCCCAGGCGGGATTCGATCGCGCGACCTTTGAATTACTGGCCGTCCTCGCTACCGTTGTGCTACCCCGTGCGGCCGTCGCAGTGATGCTAGATTGACAACATAAACTTGTTTATTTTTTAACATTTCCCCATAATTATGAAACGCCGAAGTTTTGATAAAAGCGGGTGGTGTCATTTTGTTTGGCATCTTAAGCACTATAAATACTGAAAATTTGATCAAAATCGTTAGAGCCGTTTTAGAGAAATTTGCATTTTTGTCGTTTTTTATTGGTTTTTAGGGGTAAATTACCCTTAAAAATTAAAAATTCCAAAAAATGAAAAAACGCCTGGAGATATTAGGGTTTAGTACCTACATACCAATTTCATGAAAATCGGACCAATAGTGTCCCCTCTGGTCGTGTATTCATACTGACACACTGACAGACAGACACCACGTTAAAAACACTTTTTTGGGTTCAGGGAGCACCAAAACAAAAAATTCCACTAAAAATATTTATGAGTTCAGGGAGCACCAACACAGATAATTGCACTAAACTATTTTTTGGGGTTCTGGGAGCACCAGAACAGATAATTCAACTGAAAATTCAAATTCGAACATTTTTTACGAAAACAATACTTTCTCCATATACTACGTATAGGGTGGAGAAAGTAAAAAAAACTGTTTAAAAACAATAAACTTTATATAGACCTACCTAACTATGCAGAGGGGATATTTAACTCGGCAAATGTGTACAATTAATTACAAGGATTATTTAGATAAGATTTTATAAAACTCTAGGCCTATTTGTTAAAAATTTAATATGCATTATTATATCAAAATACAGTAAAGGCAAGAATATTATCTTTTAATTTCCTTTTTTTGCATATTGACATATCAAATTATTTAGAAGTTATTAATATTATAACGAAGACATCAATAATCGAATGTAATACGAAGATGTACGAATGTTTCCGAAGCTAAAAAAGTATTATATCCTACATTAGTTATATAAATCATATTTAAAAAAAATAAACATCACAAGACATTATATTATTGATTGAAGTTGTAATCATAACCTCAAAGTATAATCTATTCTTGGTTTTGTTTGGGTATTAAAGGTGAAATCAACAGTTACATTGTATTACATTGTTACTCACGTATGAACGGACTGTATTTTTTCTAGTACTAATTTAAACTGAATAAATATTTGTGGACGGCTAATTCGATAAAATTAGGTTGTGGTTTTGTAAAGTAAAACATATAAATTTAAATCCCTCTATATAGACATGTTGTAAATTATTTATAAATAAATAAATTCATATCTACATCATAGTCACCGTCCTAGTTAAACATATATTTTTAAAGCCCTCGCACACTCCATCGCCCGTGTAATAAAGTCTAGCGGGTGCTGCATCACACGCCAACCTACATTGTTTATGTTTATCAAAGATTAGCGGTCTTAAGGCTTACCCACGTAATCTCAAGCGTTGTTACGTCAACAGTGCCGCCGAGTTAACACATCAAAGCGTCGCACATTACTTGAATACATGGACTGTAGTAGTTCAACCGACATAAATTTTTCCTTGCAACGGAAAAATAGTACAGTGATTTTTCTTTAGGGGATTGTTAAAGTGCCCCGTAACCACAAGTTTGGCAAAGTACTGCTAATATAAGATGTTTATTGTAATAAATGCACCCAGGGAGATCTTTTTCCCACAGGTTCTTGATTCCTTATAGAAAAGTATCTACCAATTCCCTTCCTCCGGAATGAGGTTTGGGGAGCTTGAAATGGTACAAAAACGGGGTCATACTAGAAACTTAAAATGTGGTACAAAGCATATTAATGAAGCAAAAAAATTCGCCCTTCCAGTCCCTCTAAAGGAGGGTTAGGAGGGTTTAAAAGTAAAATAGTGCTTTTTAAACAGAAATGTTGGAATACAATAAAAATCAAACATGAAATTTGTATAAAACTTTCGGAAATTAAAGTTTTTTACATCGTCTTTCGTGACCTTGAGAGGGAGGATAGTTATGGGGGATGAAAGGCTACAAAAATGTATTCTTTTTATTTTGCCTTAACAAGTAAGCTGCGGACTTTTTTACCAAACATTGAATGAGCAAGTTGTAGATTAAGAAAATATCTTTTTTTAAGACCCTATATCAATTTTTAAGGTTTTTAGATTACAATTTTTTTTAAATGGCAAAAATGAAAAACCATTATTATAGAAACATAAAATTCTGTATAAAGGCTCTTTTTAGCATAAGATGTAAACAAATGTACGCCCAACTTTAAGCCAGAATTATTGCGTTTTCTCAGCAATATTCTTAACTCAATGATAAAAAGTGATACACCATGGGATTTGTATTTATATTGTCTACAATTTTTTGTATCTTAACATTTTTCCGTGAAACCTTTAGTTTTTACATATTTAACTTTGCAAAGTTTGAACCACCGCCATCTTGAAACAGATAACTTCAGCAAAATTACATTTTGCACATTTGTATGATCCAATGTGATAAACATGCATGCTGAGTTTCATGTATATCTTAAACTGTTCATGAGATAATTTTGTTTAATACATACAGACAGACAGACAACTTCTAAACTAAGCAAGATATAACACATGTTATATGGTATTATTTGCTAGTTTTGACCTGCTGAATAACACGGTGAAGTTTGGTAGAATGTTTGCGAGAAACTCTGTATATATTCATTGTTTTAATTTTGAAAAAGGGGGAAGTAATACCTGAGAGGATTGTCTGGTTAGTAATATGTTTGGTACTGCTGTAGACTTTATTCCAACAAGACATTCCGTACAGCAGCCTTAAATGTAGAAACACACATTTTTAAGAACCTACTTTTATTGGCAGTAACATTTAGTAGTTTTAGCATTCCACAGATAAACCCTCAAAAACTATTCGGGTGATGAAATTATTCTTACTCATGGAACAGTTACAATAATCTGATCGCTAGTCAAACTGTTTATTTTGACTAACACTTTTTGTTCTTTTTTATTTCAGGGGTAACGTGTTTGCAACTGTGAAACTCCGCAAGACAAAAACCAACGACAGGTCGGCCCCGATCATCTTGTGAACCCGCCTTTAGGCTGGCAAGCCAATACGTAAGATGTTCATTCAGTGATTCATCGCATATCAGACTATTACAAAACAAAGTGTATAGAGACAGTGAAACAGGGTAACCTGAAGTACTGGAACGGCTTGGTAAATCACTAAATCTATTGGATTACATTGTACGAAAATAATTGTGCACATAAATCTGACAGAACGAATCACAAATGCAGTTGTTTTAGGTAAAACAATTATGTACAATCATGTTCTCAGTATTCAGGCCGCTACTGCACTACATTATAATTAAATGTAAAAATGTAAGTAGACCTCGCGAGAGTTGAGCCCCAACATGGGCTCTTACGAGACTACGTTTTTTGTACCGAGTTGCGACAGATGACTGCGCCATCTTGGTTGTGGTGACGTAATATGCACCGACTGATGATAATATAATGTGTGGTAAAGTATAAAACAATATGTTACATTGTCTAAAAAAAAGTTTATATAATTTATCACACATTGTATTATCATCTGTCGCAAATCGGTGCAAAAAAAAATAGTCCCATAAGAGCCCATATTGGGGCTCAACTCTTGAATGGTTTACTAATATACCATACCTGTGGTCACCTGTAGTCTACTTATGTATATCCGTCAGTGGTCTCTATTTATCTTCGTTTAACACGTTTCGGAACGTCTGTACCATCATCAGAAACCATATCTCGTTTTATTTCAAAATTTAAGAATACATAAATCAAACTGTGTGTTTTTTATGTGTTTCTACGTTTATTAATAATGTTTTGACGACATTAAAACAATATAATATAATATAGGAGATATAGTTTCTGATGATTAAATAGAAGTCCCGAAACGTGCTGAACCAATAACAAAAAAAGTATCGTGTTTCATAATTTTTTGCAGCAATAATTTAAACAAGTTAATTCATTTCAGGCGGATTTCTGAACTAAATCTCCTTTTTCGTTACAAACTGTTTGGCAATAAATACTAATTGCAAAATATAGTATTAAAAACTGTATTATTTGAAAACACATTCAATTTGAATCAGGACATTTTGAAAGGTATTGTGAAAAATGTTTTTAGTTTTTTGATAATTTAGACTTTCCTGAGTAACATAAACTCATCGGTTGTTTATAAAATGTTTATTTTATTGTTTAAAACAAATAATAAATTTCTCTTACGAGAGGTTAAGTGTACAATTTGTATCCATGACAACGAATAAATATTGATATATGTATCAATCAGCTGACTGGGTCCTTCGGTCTCAAAATATTAATACAGTAAAAATCTTAAAATAAAATGGCGCCATTGTAACCTGATTGCCCCAAAAACAGTTTCTTTAATGCATTTACATTCATTACCATACCAATCAAGTTATCAAATTTAGACATTTAAAAAAATGAGAAACCACTATGTCCTTTTTAGAGGTATCTACAATAATACACTATACGGTAGCGTTTCGTGACTAAATCCATACAGCTGTTGAGTTTAACCCTTTGAATTGATCACTGCCTATTTTATTACGTGGATTTCTTCTTTTACGATCAGCTGTTACATTAAACTTCTGTTTTATATTAATACGTGTGTAAAACAATGAAGAAGATGAAATCAAAAGCGTCTTATTACGCGTATTGCCAGTTCGTATATTTTACCTAATCCGAAAGTGCTCGGTGTGCCTAAAGAATTTTTCACTTCAAAAATAATTTCAGCTCCCAATAATAACTTAAAGGAATCTTTCCAGAAATGAAACTTACAATATACTTTCCTCAATATATTGTTAGTTCGATACTAGGCCGTTAACGTATTTATTGATTACCCTGTATTAAGTATTTATTATTATCATTTGCATGTGTTCAATTCATTATATATAACAAAGTACTTATACAATAATCGAACATGTTTTTATCAGAACAAGATGCTAACTTTATAGAATTAGTTAAGAGACCCGACCATAGCTTTCATTTGAAATTAATTGTTGTTTGTAGTTAAATTAGAAAGCATAGATTTTTGAAAGTTTTGCACGTTATAACATTTCGAAATTTCCAGAGCAATATGCAACCATAATTGTTTAAATAGACTCGTGTACATTTATAAGTGTTTTATTTTCATTTCAGTAAATGTGCAAAGAGAAGATTATGTTCAAAATTAAATTGTCAACGTACGTTACTTTCAAAGTAATTGTATTGTTGCTAAAGCAGTTTCGCCTCATTTTGAGGCATCATCAGAAGTAGAACACTTGTAAAAAACACGATTACTCGTACAAATACATACGAACTGCAATTGTACGTTTAATATTGCACCAGTATTTTTTTAAATATGTTTAAAGACTAAAATGGAAATCTGAATTATTTATAATTTGATAAATATTTCGTATTTTACAAAACACAAACGTTCGATGTGGTAAATTCTATTTTTTGTACATACGTGTAAATGGAAATGCGTTTTGTTTCATCCCAAATCAAGGATATAATACTTAAGAAACGTACATGTGGAAGCTATGATTGGTACAAACCTAAAAAAAACATCGATAATCCATAAATAACAATGTGCTATAAAATAAGTAAAATTATTTTGTGAGTTGTAAACCAGTATACATAAATATTTGTTGTTTGTATAGAGTTATAGGAATTGTATACTAAAAAGACTCCAATGAAAATGTATCAAAATCCAGAAAATGTAAACAATAAGACTGTATTTTTGTAGCTAGATGAAGTAAGAGGGTTAGTGGTAAGTAGAAACTTCAAACTGCAAATTGTAAAGAAGTATCTGGAGAATATGTACATTAATCTTTTTTTATGTTGAATAATTTTGTAATAATGGCTAATAGAAATTTTTTACTACATTGTGTTTTTAAGACGCAATAAAAAATGAAAAAAAGTAAAACCCCTAGAGACTGTTTACATCGAAACAATCTCATTTTAATAAATATGTACATAATAAAATTCAGATTGAGTAGGATATTTTTATATTTTGTACCCGTTTAAATAAATTTAATATTGTGTCCATTACTAACCAATACTGTTCTTGGTTTTATAGTCGCTTTTATAACTTTCTTAACGTATTGCATTCCAGAGATAAGATTTATCAGTAATATATTCCATAATTTATGGTTACCTTTAAACAAACAGTCCACTGAAGGTACACGTAGAAACAATAACGTTTTAGTTTATAGGATCTATAGAGAATGGGTAATACGTTTATTTATAAGATGAAGGTTATGGTCAATTGGTTTGTAAAGGCAGGAGGGATGGTAAATCGGAATTGAAGAGTCCAAGATCAATCTTGCTGAAGCCCATTCAAATTAGAACAAAATGGTGCCTTCGAGAAAATGAGGAACTTAGGAAGTGTTCTCAATTCACTTGGTGCATTCCAAATAATACACATACAATAAGAGTGTAATAAACACGATAAAACTTCACAGTCCATAGTAAAGTGATTAGACCGAAATATGACCGGTGCAAAAGATCATATTTTTCAAAAACTATAAAATTGTGACCGCTTTCCAATCAGTAGCAAACAAAGCTAAATCTGTATAAAAAACCCCTTAGTGGTAAAATGTTCCCATTGTTGACCCATTGCTTTATTTCTGCTTGCTCGAATTTCAAAGAGTTGGCACTATTTACAGAAATATATTTGAAGAAGTCCATAATGAACTTTAGAAAGGATGTGCTAAAGTATAACCTGTTTCTGAAGTAAAAGCAACAAAATAAGCATAATTTAAATAAAAATTCTTAAAATGGTAAACTTTTTCATTGTTGACTGCCAATTTTATGAGTCCACACATAATTAACTGTTCAATGCACAGATGAAAATATGGCCACTTTCCGAAGCGAACAAAGCTGAATTCCTATGAAAATCTCAAAATGATAAAATTATCCCATTGTTGACCGCCATTTTATGTATGGCTCAAATTTCAAAGTGTTCGCACTCTTTACATAATAATGGTTTATTATGTCCACAATGAACTTTGAAAGCATTAGACGGAAATATAAATAAAGCTGATTTTCCTTTTAAAATATCAAAATTATACAATTTTCCCACCGACTGCTAACTATGACCACACTTGCTTGAATTTTCAAAAGAGTTGGTCCTCAATCGATGCAGGAATCAACGCTCTTAATCGGAAAATGACATTGCCCAAAAATGTTTTATTTTCGAAAAACAGAACACATTTCTTGTTTGTTTTACCTCATTGTCGGAAACTCCGTTTAGAAAATGGTGCAGACTAAATTAATCATATTTTTGACTAGCTGTGTCTGCGATTTCATACGCTAAAACATGTATTATTCTCTACTCATTCTTCCAAAATTAAGGAACAAATTAAAGAATATTTCAGGGCATCATAAGCCCGGTGTGTTCCAAAAATGCGTTGTAGGCGACCATCGTGAGTCAATGTCACAATGTCATCATCACAATGTCAAGTCTATTGAATTCCTGAATAACTTCATCTGTAAAGGAGGCATTGTACCTTCCGCGATATAATGCTACAATTTTGTCCCGATGACTTCCAGGCGCGTTTATGCAATGTTGATACACATTGTCAGTGTGTTTTGCATTCACAGCGCCGTTTAGTTACGACGTATGCGCAAGAGAAGCACTTTAAAATTTAAGTATATTTTTATTTGTAAACCGATTTAAACAAAACAAAACCAACACTAAATGTTAGCCCAAGATTACCTCAATACATCACTGAAAACCACATCCAAAGATTCAGCCGTTGTGGAGATTAGTGCATAAACACACAGACAAAAGCATGTTTACGATTTTATTATATATATATAGATTCCCCAAGTGAGTTACATACACTTTCAGAGCTCTCGTGATTTTTTTGAAACCAAAATTATAATTTAACTGGGCTTATATAAAGGAAGTCGCTTTAATAATCTAACCATAACGGATCATCTATTCACAAAATACTTTTATTTACATCCTACATATTTCAACTGTCCATTACTTAGTTAAGGCTAACACAGCATGTCCTATACGTAACCTTAGGAAGATGTAATCCGTCCACATATTTATAAGATATTATTGTTATGTATTTTTTATGTACTTTGTAAATTTTCGTTTTCTTTATGGTGCAACCCTGGTGAGATTACATGTTATATATTTATATATTAATTGATATATTTAATCATTATATTTTAAATATATGTATATATTACGAAATAACTAACAATGTATATGTATCGATGTAAGATAGTGTAATGTTTTAATGTGTATAGCGGTTGTTATTGGTTGAAGAGTTTTTATTTTTATGGTAGTTTGAAAAGAAAGTTAACCTTTTTTTAATCGCATATTAATATTGTAAAATGTTTTCGACGGTTGTTTAAATTTTATTAAATTTGAAAAACGGCCGTCCAGTTCACCAATTTCTACAGGGAAAATAAATTCCCTTCGCCTTAACGCGTATAAACTGAGTCCCTTTTGAGGCTTTTTAACAACCTCGCTTAAAGAATATTTTTCAGTTTAAGATTTTGTCTCTCGCCCAAAAATGGGATTTTGATTAGCTTACTCGATATTTTCAAATTGGAACCCGCCCTTGTGGCATATCAAACTTCAAATTCAAAAATCACGACCTGAATTAATTTTACCTTTTAATGCCCTTCATTTTGACATGTTACAAGATGGAGGTACCCAAACATTTTTTCCACTACTTGAAATTTCAAATTTTATAGAAAGAAGCAACATTCCATTTGGTTAAAAGTTCCAAAAAGGTTTATCTCTAAAGAAGCGTACACTCTGGCTCGCCGCACGTGCGCATTGAATTCGTTATATTTGTACGGGACGCTCGCCGCTCACGACGATCCATCTCCAGTCGGTTTTTTCAACGAACACTTTGAATGTTCGCACTTCATATTTGGACGGGAGCGTGAAAGTTTCGTTGTTTTTAGCGCGCACGTAATTATTGTTTTTCAAGGTATTAATTTTCCAGTTATTAAATACGGATTGTTCTGAAACGAATTTAATAAAATTAATAGATTTTTAAAGAAACCAATCCATTCTTTGGGATCCTCTGCTTTTTTTAATTTGAAAGCAGATGTTTGGCGAGAAATGTGGATATATATGAATGCAGAAATGTCCTCTTTCAAAGTATGGGGTCCAATCTTCTGCAACAAATTCTCAAAGTAAGAAGATTCGACAAAAAATTTTATATTGGCATAAGTTCTGACTATCTTTTTTTTAAGTTCAGAATGCCACCAACGTCGAGGTGTCTTTTTGTGTTTAGACAAACTTTCCATTAGTAATGCCACACCATTCATCACCATAATCGTGAGATTTTCCCGTCGCGTAGACATGTTTACAACTTCACAGCAAAATGAGTACTTAGGTCGTGATTTTCCTGTGGATCGCCGGAGGTTAAATTGAATCAACGATTCCAACGAACCAAAGGCGAGTGGCGCGCACGGTTCGTGGCGAACAAGTGTGTACGCACCTTAACGTATATAAAGTCAGTAAGTTCAGCTTTCATTAAAACTATCAAAACAATATTCAACTAGAACCACTAATTTTGTTGTGTACACCCTTTAATTTGATACGTCACAGTATGACATTTTGAATACCATGCAAGCACATTCGGGATGAGAGACCGCTGAATTTCTCCTTCTTAGTGTTTTAAGATTCTATTTCAAGTATGTGCCATTTGAAGTTAGTATTAAAAGTTGAAATAAAAAAGGTTAGCTTTCTATTTCAAAAACAACATCTAGCTTTTAGAAGTAACTAGCAAAACCTCTATTAAAACTTACATTCCATAAACAACGAGTTCGCTGTAAACTAGCTTACAAGGTGGTATAGTTTCTTATCTTACGATACTGGAATAATAAAACCAAATTGTTTTTATTGTTGGTGGTAGGGCTTAGGTTTACGATTTTTAAAATATGTGAAACTGTTACGATATGTATAACCTGAAATTTGATTATTTTAACGATAGTGGAAATAAAAA